>CAUYLG010029986.1:0-87447 GCA_963573385.1 Cacajao melanocephalus
CAATTAGAACTCAGGATCCAGATATAGGTGAAGGGGAGGAAAGCAGCAAATCACACTGCCAAGTGTACCTATGCAACAATCTTGCATGTTCTTCACATGTACCCCAAAACATAAAATACAATAAAAATTAAAAAAAAAAAAGAAACTCACCCAAAATTGCTCAACTACATGGAAACTGAATAATTTGATCCTGAATGATGACTGGATAAACAATGAAATGAAGGCAGAAATAAAGATGTTCTTAGAAACCAATGAGAATGAAGACATAATATACCAGAATCTCTGGGACACATTTAAAGCAGTGTCTAGAGGGAAATTTATAGCAATAAATGCCCACATGAGAAGCAAAAAATGATCTAAAATCAACACCCTATTGTCAAAATTGAAAGAGCTAGAGGAGCAAGATCAAAAAAATTCAAAAGCTAGCCGAAGACAAGAAATAACTAAGATCAGAACAGAACTGAAGGAGATAGACACACAAAAAACCCTTCAAAAATCAATAAATCCAGGAGCTGTTTTTTAGAAAAGAATAACAAAATAGACAGACTGCTAGCCAGACTAATAAAAAAGAAAAGAGAGAAGAATTGAATAGATGCAATAAAAATTGATACACCGATTCCACAGAGATACCATCAGAGATTACTACAAACAACTCTATGCACATAAACCAGTAAATCTAGAAGAAATGAATAAATTGCTGGACATGTTACACCCTCTCAAGACTAAACAAGGAAGAAGTTGGATCCCTGAATAGACCAATAACAAGGGCTGAAGTTGAGGCAGCAATTAATAGCCTACCAACCACAAAAAGTCCAGGTCCAGATGAGTTTATAGTCGAATTCCACCAGACATGCAAAGAAGAGATGGTACCATTCCCTCTGAATCTATTCCAAATAGTACAAAAAGAGGGAATCCTCCCTAACTCACTTTATGAGACCAACATCATCCTAACAACAAAACCTGGCAGAGACACAACTTCAGGCCAATATCCATGATGAACATGGATGCAAAAATCTTCAACAAAATACTGGCAAACCAAATGCAACAGCACATCAAAAAGCTTATCCATCACAATCAAGTTGAGTAGACTTCATCCCAGGGATGCAAGGCTGGTTCAACATATGCAAATATATAAATATAATCCATAAAACAGAACAAAAGAGAAAAATCACATGATCTTCTCAATAGATGCAAAGAAGGCCTTCAACAAAATTCAACAGCCCTTTAGGCTAAAAACTCTCAATAAACTAGGTATTGATGGAATGTATCTCAAAATAATAAAACCTATTTACAACAAACCCACAGCCAATATCATATTGAATGGGCCAAAAATGGAAGCATTCCCTTTAAAATCTGGCACTAGACAAGGATGCCCTCTCTTACCATTCCTATTCAATATAGTATTGGAAGTTCTCGTGAGAGAAATCAGGCAAGAAAAAGAAATAAAGTGTATTCAATTAGAAAAAGAGGAAGTCAAATTATCTATATTTGCAGACAACATGATTGTATATTTAGAAGACCCCATTGTCTCAGCCCAAAATCTCCTTAAACTGATAAGCAGCTTCAGCAAAGTCTCAGGATACAAAATCAATATGCAGAAATCACAAGCATTCCTATACACCAATAACAAACAAACAGAGAGCCAAATTATGAGCAAACTCCCATTCACAACTGCTACAAAGAGAATAAAATACCTAGGAATACAACTAACAAAGGATGTAAAGAACCTCTTCAAAGAGAACTACAAACCACTGCTCAAGGAAATAAGAGAGGACACAAACAGATGGAAAAACATTCCATGCTCCTGGTTAGGAAGTATCAATATTGTGAAAATGGTCATACTGCCTAAAACAGTTTGTAGATTCAATGCCATTCCCATCAAGCTACCATTGACCTTCTTCACAGAACTAGAAAAAAGCACTTTAAACTTCATGTAGAACCAAAAGAGAGCCCAAATAGACAAGACAATCCTAAGCAAAAAGAACAAAGCTGGAGGCATCATACTACCTGACTTCAAACTATACTATAAGGCTATGGTAATCAGAACAGCATGGTACTGGTACCAAAACAGATATATAGACCAATGGAACAGAACAGGGTCCTCAGAAGTAACACCACACATCTACAATCATCTGATCTTTGACAAACCTGACAAAACAAGCAATGGGGAAAGGATTTCCTGTTTAATAAATGGTCTTAGGAAAACTAGCTAGCCATATGCAGAAAGTTGAAACTGTATCCTTTCCTTACACCTTACACTAAAATTAATTCCAGATGGCTGAGAAATTTAAACATAAGTCCTAACACCATGAAAACCCAAGAAGAAAACCTAGGCAAAACCATTCAGGACATAGGCATAGGCAAGGACTTCATGACTAAAACATCAAAAGCAATGGCAGCAAAAGCCAAAATAGACCAATGAGATCTAGTTAAACTTGAGAGTTTCTGCACAGCCAAAGAAACAATTATTAGAGTGAACCGGCAACCAACAGAATGGGAAAAAATTTTTGCAATTTACCCATCTGACAGAGGGCTAATATCCAGAATCTACAAAGAACGAAATCAGATTTACAAGAAAAAAACAAACCCATTCAAAAGTGGGCAAAAGATATGAACAGACACTTTTCAAAAGAGGACATATATGAGGCCAACAAACATATGAAAACATGCTCATCATCACTGATCATTAGAGAAATGCAAATCAAACCACAGTAAGACAACATCTCAGGCCAGTTAGAATGGTGATCATTAAAATATCTTGAGACAACAGATGCTGGAGAGGACATGGAGAAATAGGAACATTTTTACACTGTTGATGGGAGTGTAAATTAGTTCAACCATTATGGAAGACAGTGTGGTGATTCCTCAAGGATCTAGAAATAGAAATTCCATTTGACCCAGCAATCTCATTACTGGGTATATACCCAAAGGATTATAAATCATTCTATTATAAAGACACATGCACATGTATGTTCATTTACATGTTCACATGTATATTGTAAATGGCACTGTTTACAATAGTAAAGACCTGGAACCAACCCAAATGCACAGCAATGATAGACTGGAGAAAGAAAATGTGGCACATATACACCATGGAATATTATGCAGCCATAAAAAAGGATGATTTCATGTCCTTTGTAGAAACATGGATGAATCTGGAAACCATAATTTTCGGCAAACTGACATAAGAACAGAAAACCAAACACTGCGTGTTCTCAGTCGTAAGTGGGTGTTGAACAATGAGAACACATGGGCACAGGGAGGGGAAAGTCATACACTGGGGTCTGTTGGGGGATGGGGAGCTAGGGGAGGGACAGCAGGGGGTGGGGAGGTTGGGGACGTATAACATTGGGAGAAATGCCTGATGTAGGTGATGGGGGGATGGAGACAGCAAACCACCATGGCATGTGTATACCTATGCAACAATCCTTCAAGATCTGCACACGTGCCCCAGAGCTTAAAGTACAATTTTAAAAAAGTGAATTGGAGAAAAGTTTTATTTTAAAAATCATTTATTAACTTACTCAGTTGTGCAAATGTGCAGTTTCTAATTGCTATGTTGAGTGCCTTTCAAAGGTCAGTGGTAAAGTTGAGAGGAAAACCCCAGTGACTCTCTGTCTTGTTCAATTTCACCAGTCTGAATAATCCTCCACAAAAGTTTCCATTTTTCTTGAACACTCCAAAAAGAGATTTTGGACATTCGACTGCTGTCCTCATTGACCTAGGAATTCCTAGCAGGAAATTAAAGAGGATTAAGGAATTAAGGAAGGGTTTGTGTGTGTGTGTGTGTGTGTGTGTGTATGTGTGTGTGTGTGTGTATGTGTGTGTGTGTGTGTGTGTGTGTGTGTGTCCAGTGTGTGTGGCAGGAGGGGCTTCATTGGTTTGTATTGTTTAATCCTTAGCAGGAAATTAAAGAGGATTAAGGGTTTTCTGCCTGCATGCATAGGAGGGAGGCGTAGGAGGGTCTATTTATATTGTTTCTCTCATTTTTCAACTCTATTCATGAGTGCACTTGATAAGTCCCATGCCCTGGAATTAAACACTAGGAATATAAAAATGAATAAGAAAAGTATGTTTTCTTTTTGAAGGAAGTTAGAATCTCTTTGAGGATACAGACTATACACACAAGTCACTATGAATATACATGACATGATTTTACATTTTAATTATGACTTGTCCTATACAGTATATAAAATGACTAGTCAACAAATTTTTTTTTTTTTTTAGCTAAAGTTTCATGATTTTCCTGTCCTGGCTTCCCAACTAGCTAGAATCATAGGCATGGGCCACCACACCTGGCACAAAATGTCATTTCTTGACATCAAAGAAGTACTTTGCATTTACCTAAGTATTAATACGTGTGAGAAGACCCTGTGCGATGAAATTGAGAGCTTTAAATACAGCCCTATGAACAAAAGTCTAGGGAAGAAAGCTGGCAGTGTTGTGCAAATGCAAATGAAGGAATGTCTGATCCTTGGCAATGAAATTTAAGGCACCTTCTGGAGGAGGTGACATTTGATTGAATCTTGAAAGATTGGCAGGTGCTAGCTGAATGTGAATGTGAATGTGAGTAGAGGCAATTCTGGGCACAGCGGGTGGAATGGACAGAAATTTAGTATTAGGAAAGGAGAGTGAAGTGTTAGGAAACCCAGAGAAATTTGGTCTGATGATGTCAGTATGAAGGGGTGCTGGAGAATGACGATGGGGTGAGATGAGCCTGCCTTGGCTCATAAATAGGGTGAGTTGGAGCCATTCAATTAAAAACTGAGGAATATAAACTACATTCTAGGTGATGGGGCTCCCAAAATGTCCATAAGTAAGTAGCCAAGCCCCCTATTTATCAGAAATAAAGAGCATGGGGTGACTCTTCAGGTTCCAGATTCGGAATTGGAATGAACTATAAAGGGGATTCAAAACTGTTATCAAAAATCTTCATGACGTGGCCCTGGTTGCCTTGATAGCCCAATTTCTCACTATTATGTCCCTTGCTACCAGACAAAAATGATACCAGATTTTCTTCACCGCACTATCATTTCTCCCTGAACGTTTGTATTCTGGAACACGTGCCTGGAACACACTTTTGCCTCTGTATCTGGCTCTTCATTCATCCCTCAGGTTTCAGTTTAGATGATCCTTCTTCCACACAGTGTTATTTTATTCAGCAAATCTGAGTTCAGAATCCCTTTTTGGGGGTCCTCCAGTGCTTGGCATATCTCCAGTGAGGACATGTGTCACACTCCACGGCACTGCTTGTTTAGTATCTGCACTCTTTTCCATCATTGTATATACAAGTAAGTTGGCTGCAAACTCCTTAGCACATTGACCCTGTAAATAAATAAATGAGACATTCTAGTTGGCTAATGTTCTGAGAGTCACATGATATAATTTAAAAAAGACTTAGTTTTATTTTTAAAAATTGCTTATGTATTGATTAGGGTGAAAGACATGAGCAGCCTTGTTAAGACACTTAAACACACACGAGACAGACATGTGAGGTCTGTCTTTGGTGACAGAGGTATGGCAATGTGGCCATCTTTTTTTTAAAACTTCACCTGCTTTCTAATGCCAAGATGGTAACAGCTGTAGGACCACGTGTCCCCCAGTCTCTGCCTAGCCTTGCAGTTTCTTACATTCCTGCCATTATGATAGGATTTATAAGGATCCTTTTCAAAGGAGAGGGATCAGGAAGAGATTTGACAGAGATATAAAAATAACACCAGGCTGAATGAATAGAAGCTTCCAGACTGAGCTGCTGTTGAACTATCAGACAGAGAAGGACGCTGGTGCCAGTGAAATTGGCTGATACGTCCATACCTACAGCTGGCTGCAGTCATCAGCATAGCCCTTGCCGCAGTGAGACTTTAGTGGCTGTGAGTTTAAAAGCCACTATGGATTAATTGGCACTTTGGGGCACTTTGTGGGCAGCAGTGGATTTCTCCATTGAAATGTCCACCCAAATTTCACATAGCCAGGTGTGGAGAATGCACAGGGGGCCAAGCCTGCAGGAGTCAAAGCGGGAAACGAAGTGGAGGCATGGAGCTGAGACTTTGGGGCCAGCTTGCTGGTGAGTGATTAGGCCTGAAACTAGGATGTGGAGGAGTAGGGAGTGTCATCTCAAGCTGTTTCATAGGAAACTTAATATTGTGGGTTTGCTTGTCTGGCCCCATCTTTCCTTGGTAGTGTGTGCCAGCCAAGACCAAACGGCCTGAATTATTTTGCTTACTTGCCTTGTCATACAGCAGACACACACACATACACACACACACACACAAACACACCCCAACCTACCTATCTTCTATGCTCACACTTCCTGGGTCACTGTTAGGTCAAGGTTGGTCATCATCAAGGCTGATCTTTATGGAACAGGAAGCTCTTCGGTATTCACAGTTTACTGTAATCATTAGCCGGGTGCCCAGGAAAAGCAATCAATAGTGACAGAGTAATCAGAGGAAGGCTGCAGGGGGCCCAGAGCAGCCAGTAACCCAAGTGTGGCCTGGGTGTGACTCAGAGATTGACTGCTCCTGCCTCACATGCTTTCCACCTGGAATTTAAGAAGATGAGAGTGCTGGACATTACACTTCTCCAAAACCAGCAGACGTAGGACATTCTTCATGAAGGAGGCATTGGAAACATTCTGTAAAGATCCTTCCTGTTGCGAAAGGAACCCTCAGCACCTCAAGAGCCTAGATGTGACATAACTGGAAACTCTCATCTACTTTGCATATCTTTACTTTAAATTTAATTCCATCATATTTTGTGGTGATACATATTTATGATGTTAAGACATTCGATTATATATACAGATATATATAACTCAGTCATAAACAAGCATTAAATGAAGCATTCATATTTCCCCATTCCTCAAATATGTTGCTACATGTTTCTGGGATCACTCCTCCCTCTCTTTTCTCTGTGGTCACTAAGGAAGAAACCTAGAAAGGAGAATGTGAGCAGTCCTACTTAATTTGGGAGATTTATACCTTTATGAGAATAAAGCAGTTTTTTGATTGTTTGTTTTAAAAATGACTTACTAACACTAAGGCCAAGTGTAAATACACAAATCATAAGATTTTTTTTTTCAAGCAGAGACTTTTCCTGAATGTCTGGCATTTTCTCTAGTGCTAAGGACATTGAATCCTTCTATTCTAAATGACCTTCCTTTTCTGCTTAGGGGGTGGGAGATGGTGCCCTTGTTCAAGGGCCAGTCAAGGGCCAGTTATGGTCGTGCAGAGGAAAGGACAGGTGGGAGGGGTCGTCCAGTGAATGATGCTGAGAATAAAACTAGAAATGCTCTCCTGGGAAACGGGAGACTCTGGAGGCAGAGGACAAAGGCAACATTGAATAGTGAAGTCAAGACACAAATTCCAGACAGAAAAAATATATGAAGAATGTCCAATCCAGTATCAAGTATAAACAGAGGCAAGGAGTTAAAGGGGTTAAGAGTGCCCATAGTCTCAACGTCAGCTGTCCTCACATCTGCCCCTCATCAGATATTTACTGAGTTCATGTTTTGAACTAAGTCTTGTACTGGATGAGGAGGTTATAGCAGGAACATAAATGACTTCTCAGCTCCTTAATGGCACTTATGTTCCGACAGCAGTGCATAAAGAGACAGGATGAAGTTGGGGTTTAGTGCACCCTGCTTGGAGTGGCAGAACTAGGTTCAAGCCTTGGTTTTGCCTCCTACTGGTCCATGTACCTTTGAACAAGTTACTTAATCTCTCTGAATCTGTTTTCTCACCTATACACTAGGAAAAGAACTATGTTGGACATAAACTCTGCATGCTGAGTGCACAGTGCTGGCAGACGCTAGGCTCACAGTACACAACAGCTTACGGATATCCTTCTGGTCTCCTGGGGGTGTGTTGCCCAGGGTGAGTGACCTCAGGTCTCAGGTAAACCCTATGGTTAAGAGCTAATGACCTTAGCATGATCATTCTTTGGTAGCCTTTAGCACACAGCGCTAGTCATTAAGACTTTTCCATTCCACACCTGCTGTAGTCACAGGAAAGTCAAACTCCAGGTCACAAAGGTTTATTTGGGGCCCCTGATATCCACAAAACCCTTATTTTCTACCACTTCAAAACTGATAAAATGTATTGGACAAGAATTTAACAGAGTCATTTTCAGTAACTGCTGTTAAATTTACCAGTAATAGCCAAGTGTCTCTTCTTCCTTCTGATAAACTGATTCCTACCCTTTGCAGCTGAAGGGGAGAAGATGTCTACAGGAGATGTGGGTAGAACCATATAAAGTAAAGCTTCTGGGTCTGTGAAAGCAAAGCTTCTGGGTCTGTAAATTTGCAGGTCGATGAGGCTGAATTCTCTGGGAGGAATTCCTCAGGAAAAACATGAAGATACCCATCTTTACATCACTGCTTGTTTTTCCAGTGATGATGACTCCATTTCCCTTGATGGATATATTGATGAAATATTAAGGGAGGAAATAATAAGGGATTTATATGCTCTGAGATGCCTATGGGGTGATAGATGTTTATTGGTCCAAGGTTATTTCCTTGGGTCAATTTTTTGCTCTTTTCATATGGGAAGAAGATGTCATAAACTCATAATGTCCAGCACATTAGCATTAAGTGTTAGGGTAGGATGCTTCCACCCTCCTTGCTGGCAGCTGGCATTGTTCTTTCTCTATAGTTGCCTGTCCCTTTGGCATTTTGTCACTTTAAGGACTTGACAAAAGGAAGTGGAAAAGCGACTCTTGCTTTTGATCCAGGTAGAGGTGTTTTGATCTAGGGATACCACTAGGAATGTGGGAGTCAGCAACAGAATGTCTTGCCTGATTTGATGTTGAACTTCCAATTGTTATTTTCATGTGCCTCATAGGCCTTCATCTGGATGTGATCTTTGTTATAAGTGTTTGTCTTTGAATTCCCCAACTGAAAGAATGAACATCTCAGTTCAAGAGTAAACCATACCATATACATTTTTAAAAAAACATTTTCTGGCCTGGCGCTGTGGCTCATGCCTTTAATTCCAGCACTTCAGGAGGCCGAGGCAGACGGATCACCGGAGACCAGGAGTTCGAGACCAGCCTGGGCAACATGGCGAAACCCTTTTCCTACTAATAATACAAAAAATTAGCCAGGCTCGTTGGCAGGCACCTGTCATCCCAGATACTCAGGAGGCTGAGGCAGAAGAATCACTTGAATCCAGGAGGTGGAGGTTGCAATGAGCCAAGATTATACCATTGTACACTCCAGCCTGGGTGACAGAGTAAAACTTTGAGACTTCATCCCCCCACCAAAAAAAAAACACATTTTCTACCTTAATTAAACTTGTCGCTATTGTTTTGAAAATCTCCTATGTGCCAGACAGTGTTCTAGACATACTAAAACATGTTATATCAAAACGTCACAGCAACCTTATAGAAGATGATGACATTATAGCTACTATCTGTTGAAAGAAAGAAGGCCTAGACATTGCTCAACACCAAATCCACAGTAAATAGATCGGAAAGAGGCAACCCTGGAACGCACCTTAATTCAAGCCAACTCAGTGCCTCTTGTCTCTATGCTTCAGGTTTCTGCATACGGATTACTCAGAGCCTGCCAAAGTCTCTCCTGTGCCTGGGGTTTCTAATCTGCTCTAAGTCAACACTCGGATCGTGTTGATCTGTGTTAGAAGCTGAGAGCTTGAGCAAGCTGGAGTCCCCATTGCAGTAAATGATGGGAACAACCTTCGAACTTGCCATTAATAAACTGAGCTGTTCACGTTTCTCTGTGGCATAGCCTGACATTTAGGCTGAAGGTTTGTAATGCCAATAAACAGCTCAGGATGTGATGTGAGTGGTGAGAGAGAGAGAAAGAGAGTGTGTGTGTGTGTTTGTGTGTGTGTGTTTGACTGTCACACAATTATAAGCTTAACTGAGAAAGCTAAAGCTTTCATTAAAAGCTATCCGCTTTTATTTATTTAGTGTTTTCGGGACCTGGAGAGAGTACAAATCAAGAATAGGCCTCCAGGGGACATCTTTTTAGACATGAGCCAGTGATACTAGTCTAACTATTGGACTGCAGGCAGCCTGATTGTTGGGTTAAGAAAAAAAAATGAATGAACAAATGTGGTCATTTGAAGAAATCAGACATGTGATTATTTTTCCTTTGCTACAAAAGTACCCGAGAGATCTTCCAGCCCCTTCTTTGATTAATATTGCTTGCGGTGGTTGCACACTGCTCAACTTGGCATTTTATTTATCAAAATTTGCCAGAGCAGACAGGCATTGCCATGTGAAAAGAATGACTGTAATGGGCCCTTGAGCCTTGCAGGGAATATCTGGGCTCCATGAATGGAAGAGTTGGCCATGCTAGGGTGGTGAGCTCATGCCCTGGACTCTGCTTTCTTTTCCAAACCATTACTTGCTCTAAGCAGCTCGATCTTCCACATGAGATGATTTGCATTGTAGATGATCTTCAGGATTCCCTCTTGCCTCTTATTTGCCTCTTCGTCCTGCCAAAGGCCAGAACCCAGAGAAAGGCTTCTGGAAGAGCTTTCTCAATCATTTATTTCCAAATGCTGACCCAAACTGTCCACTTTTGATTCATCTAAGGAGTGCATTTTTTTTTAAATGCACATTTCTAGGCAATACTCTGAGTGTTTTTGATTCAGTGTGTCGAAAAGAAAAAAAAAGCCATAAGTGATTCTGATGATCCGTAAGTTATATAAAACCCTGATTTCTAAACGTCATGCTGACCTTTCCTGTAGACACTCAACCTTTGTCCAGGTGGACCCCTAAGCTAAATAAAGGATCATTCACTGGGAACCTAATTGCAATAGAGGTCTTTGCAGGACTCTTATTACAAACCTGCAATATATCATCCTCGTCCTCACACAATTGCCATTGCTGAATTGGATGGCAGCCAACATCTCTAACTTTAATTGAAGGTTACTCTGAAAGCTTGAAGAATGAATTCAGCTTCTGTGTTTGCAGTAAAATTTTGGCAGGTAATACTGACCTGCATATTTCCCCGTGACCCTTTCATAATGGACCAGAAAAGAAGTTTCACTCAAAAATCAAGCTGCTTCTTTGACTCAGTTACAGAATTGGTAAGATTTCTCATCTCATGTGAAATAAACCATGTTTTCTTCTTTATCTTGGATGCCAGGGAGCTCAGAGCCTTACTTTATTCTTAATAGCAGAAATATTTTAACCCTTACACTTGCCATATTGATTTTTTTTTGCTATTAATTATTTGTCCTTTAAAATACCTACTCAATATCACCTTAATAAACCATTTGAAAACATTTTGGGGAAAAAATTTGAATCTGAGGACTTGGTGAGTGCAGCATGACATTTGTGTGAAGAGGCATACAGGTCTTCCAGCATACCACTGGAGGCAAATAAGAATATTTTACATGGCTTCATTCATTCTTTCTTTCTTTTGTCTGCTATAGTATCTTCCCTGCCTTAGATTCCGCTCATGACCTTTAAGAAATTGATCATGCTATTGGGCAAGTTCTTCCATAGCGCCCAGGCCACATCATAGATCTTCTTACATTGAGAATGTTGTTCATCAGGATGAGCTACGTTTCTAATATTTCCAGGTTCATATACATAAAACTTTAAAATTATATAGGTCTATATATTTTTCTTATTACTTTTTATACTCCACTCCATTAATATGAAAAATTTCAAAGCCATTTTAGATTGGAAGTGATTCAGCCAGATACTATTTGAATATGAAGTCTGATTTCGGTTGGTTGAGAAATATTGAGAGGGGTTGCACGTGGCTGGTCCTATTTCAAAAGCCTGGATAAACTCACAGCCGTAAAATTTGCCTTTCACAGAATTACCTCTTTCTATGAATCTGCAGTGCCCACTTAGGCCAGAGTTGAACATGAGAGCCAAAATCCTTCTGACCTTTTTCCAAATAACCCTGCAAGGGAAATTTTTTAAAAAATGAATGAATAAAATCAAAAAGAATTGCAAGCTAAAAATAAACTCTGGCAGCGAAATGTACAATTTTTAAAAGGAAGAACTCCGGAAGCATATTTCACAGAACTGAAACATGCCCAACTCTTAATAGGTAGAGGTAAATTCCAATTAATTACTGTCAATATTCCAAAAAAATAGGGAAAAACAAACTGACTATACAGAAATATTTTAATGTAGTAATTTTTATAACATAAAAGTTTTAGAAAAATCTCCATATTCAGTGATTAGGAGTGGTTATCAAATTTAACATATGCCCACTGATTGATGCTTAAAGATAACAATTTTATTTAATAGGACAGGGGGTGTCATGAATGAGCAATTTTATATTCAGTTTGATAGTCATTAATACAATATTAATTGAACAGAGAAGGACATTTTGATTTAAATAATATTCATCCAAAATCACAATAGAGATGTGCCTACAGCTCAGAAATTTAGATTTTTCTTTTAATTCTATTAAACTTGAGGAAATTATTTTATTTTGTTCCAATGAATCCCATTTGGCATGAGAAAAAGAAGGATGAATGGTTCTTAAGTACTTGTTAACCCACAGTTTGTTACATCCATTTTGTGATATAGTCTTCCCAAAATCTATCAGAATAGTATGTTTTAGTTGTCACCAGGCTGAGGATCAAAACAGGGTAGCAGTAACTTTTGAAAATGGCAAAAAAAAAAAAAAAAAAGAAAAAGAAAAAAGAAAAGTAATGTAATAATGCCTAGCATCAGGCGTCGCTATAACTGGCAGTGGCACGCAAGGCCATATTATATGAGAAGACAATGCAGTGAATGATGCTTGCACAAGTGTGCTGTGTTTATTTTTTGTGGTTCTGAGCTTCCTTCTTGTCCCTGATCTTTGCTGCATGGTGGATGACAGGATGCTTATTCGTGTTAGGGTTGAAAGAGGTAGAGTCCATACTAATGAGATCAGAGCACTTTCTCTGAAAAGTCACACCAACAGGCCTGGCCTGTGCTGACCTTGCAACAGATAAAGTTAGGCTGCTAACAGGAAACACAGGGCAATTTCTGACTTGCCTTTGAGTCCACTGTCATCCAATGTTGGTAATGATCCTCATTACCATCTCAGAAACAGAGCTACCAGGTTGCAACTCTTTCTCCCTCCTGCTGATACAGGAGGTAGCATGCAAGTCTCTTTCTTCTCTGGGATTGATGACTGCAATTTGTCTTTCTAGGGCTTCCATTGCTGCTCGGGCAGGCAGCAGCTGGACCTGAGAAGCCTTCCTGATGCTTCCAAGTCAGCAGATTGCTTCTGGGCTGGCCATGCTTCAGTGCCTTCCCGTTAAATACTGTATTGATTTTAGGACTTTCTTACTTCCATGCAGCTCAGGACCCGTAGTTGGCTGGGATAGGAAAGTAGGGAGGAAAGGTGTAATGAGGAGAGCTGCTCAGCAGAGTTGCACACACAGCTATAAGCTCTCTGATGCTACTGATTTATTTTATTTATTTAGCAAATGTAGTAAGACATGGCCTCCAGTTTGACAGAGGACTCGGTGGGAAGAGAGACCTAGGGGTGAATCTGCGGATATGAGGGTTAAATTTACGGAAAACACATAAAGAAGCTACATTAAGCAGGAACAGCAAGGGATTACAGTTATGGGAAACAAAAAAGATAGGTTACATTAAGAAGGAACAAGGCGTCAACCAAATGAAATTCCCTTTTCCTCTGCAGGACACTACTGCCTCCCTGCTATTTCATCAGCTCCCACTTAGAGGACTGAAGTCATCTTCAGGCATCCCTCCCTATGGCCCTGTATTTCCCCTCCTAACTATTTCTCCAGACAACTGCGAGGCATCCTTTTAAAAAATTATAGTAAAATGCATATAATATAAAATTTATCATTTCAACCATTTTAAAGTGTACAGTTCAGTGACATTAAATATATTCTAAACATTTTGTAACCATTACTACTAATTACATAACTTAGAACTCTAATTCATCACCCCAAAGGAAGCCTTGCCCCTACTAAACAGTCACTCCCCATTCTTCCTCTCCCCTGTTCCTGAAAACCAGTAATCTGCTTCCTGTCTCTATGGATTTGCCTATTCTAGACATTTCATATAAATGGAATTATACAGTATGTGGTCTTTTGTGTCTGGCTTTTTTAACTTAGCATAATGTGTTTAATGTTCATCCATAGTGTAGCATGTAAAGGATATGGGGAAATTAGAACCCCCATACATTGGTGATCGGAATGTAAAATTGTTCAGTCACTGTGGAAAAGTTTGGCAGTTCCTTAATAAGTCAAACACCTACCGCATGACCCAGCAATTCTACTCTTAGGTATATACTCAAAAGAACTGAAATCAGGCTGGGCGCGGTGCCTCATGCCTGTAATCCCAGCACTTTGGGAGGCCAAGCCAGGCGAATCACAAGGTCAGGAGATTGAGAGCCTCCTGGCCAAAATGGTGAAACTCCATCTCTACTAAAACACAAAAATTAGCCGGGCATGGTGGCGCACGCCTATAGTCCAAGCTGCTTGAGAGGCTGAGGTAGGGGAATTGCTTGAGCCTGGGAGGCGGAGGTTGCAGTGAGCCGACACTGCATCACTGCATTCCAGTCTGGCAACAGAGCAAGACTCCCTTTTAAAAAAAAAGAATTGTAATCAGAAAAGTAAGTGTATATCAATGTTCATAGCAGCACTATTCATCATAGCTAAAAGGTGCAAACAATCCACATATCTATCAATTGATTAATGAATAAAAAAAATGTAGCATATCCAGACATTCCTTTGAACAAATCATATCACTTTCTTGCTCAAACTGTTCAGTGGCTTTCCCTTGCATTTTGTGTTAAAAAGGATTGGATCATCCATGGCTACAGGTTCTCAGGTTATGTAGCCCACTCAACCTTTCCAACATGCTCTCACTCTAGTCCTCCCTTTCTCATCATCCTCTTTCTTTCTTTCTTTTTCTTTCCTTCTTTTCTTTCTTCTTTCTTTCTTTCTTTCTTTCTTTCTTTCTTCCTTCCTTCCTTCCTTCCTTCTTTCTTTCTTTCTTTCTTTCTTTCTTTCTTTCTTTTTCTTTCTTTCTTTCTTTCTTTCTTTCTTTCTTTCTTTCTTTCTTTCTTTCTTTCTTTCTTTCTTTCCTTCCTTCCTTCCTTCTTCTTTCTACTTTTTTTTTTTTTTTTGATGGAGTCTTAGTCTGTTGCCAGGCTGGAGTGCAGTGGAGTGATCTCAGCTCACTGTAACCTCCGCCTCCCAGGTTCAAGTGATTTTTCTGCCTCAGCCTCCCAAGTAGCTGGGACTACAGGCACCTGCCACCACACCTGGCTAATTTTTGTATTTTTAGCAGAGATGGCATTTCACTATGTTGGCCAGGATGGTATCGATCTCTTGACCTCATGATCTGCCCACCTTGGCCTCCTGAAGTGCTGGGATTATAGGTGTGAGCTACCATGCCTGGTCTCTCATCACCTTGATATGCAATTTCTTAAAACTTTCAAGCACTCTCCTGACTCAGGGTCTTTTGGCAATGGTGTGTCCTCAGTTTTCTTACATGCATCTAAACTACCACCTCTGTTATTTTTCTATTTCCATGCCCTGTGAATGTCCCTTCAAAACATTTCATATTGTTAATCGGTTGTTTATTTTTTCAATGCCTGTTTTCCCAAGCTCCCTGTGAATTGTAACCTGTGTCTGAATTTCCATTACAGAGCACACAGTGTCTGGAGGAGAGCTGGGTACCCAGTAGTTGCTCAATAAATACTCGCTGCACGCATGCATGAATAATTCCTTTTTTTTGACATTCTAAGGTTAATTTATTTTTATTTTATTTTACTTTAAGTTCTGGGATACATGTGCAGAATGTGCAGGTTTGTTACATAGATATACATGTCCCATAGTGGTTTACTGTACCTATCAACCCATCAACTAGGTTTTAAGCACTGCATCCATTAGGTATTTGTCCTAATGCTCTAATTCCCCTTCCCCCTGGCATTGCAGCACTATTTACAATAGCAAAGACTGGGAATAATTACCTTTGATTAGTTTTTGGCAGATGGCAGATTAGTCAGGCAACAGCTTCTATGTAATATGTGGAAATCAGGAGGTTAAAAATCAAGAAGTTAGGACTGGCTAATTTGCTGGAGAGGCAGGATCAGTGTCTATGTGGAGGAACAATGATAGTTCAATAAAGAAAACATTTTTTGAAAATTGTGGCACTTTTAAGACTCAGCATGGGCTGTGGATTCTAAAGACACATTAGGAATGTGAACACCAAAGCGGGCACCAGCCTTGGGTGACCACTCAGGAAGAGAATGAAGCACCATGGGGTAGGAGGAAGGGCCCAGGTTTTACCAGCTCCAGCCTCAGAATCTCAATACATCTTGAAAGTGATGTTTCGAGTCACGTTCGAAGATGGTGAATGTTTTTTGTTGTTCACTAAGCCCCTTATTATAATGTTGAGCTAAGTGTGTTTATCCTTCATTTCAGTTCCTGGGGTCTCAATAAAATGAATTTTCTCACCCAGTGATGTTCATGCAACAACTATATAGGGTGGTTATAAAATACTGTCCATGTGGAGTGGCCAACATTTATTTGTCTTATTTCTAGGACATCTGTGTGTATGTTTGCATGCATTTATTAGCAAGTATGAATTGCCTTCCTGCTGCAGCTCAGACCACATGAAATGAAATCAGTTTGGCAACTTCTTAAACATTTTATTTCCTGACATGACCAAGGCCCCCATATGAGAATCTATGGCTGTATGGGCATGAGGCCTGTGCTCTGTGTTTTCTACCAGTCTCCTGGTGGTTTTCGTGCATGGCAGTGGTTCAGGATCACAGCCCTCCTGTGTGCACTATCCTAGGCAAGGGGGAACAGCCTCTGCCCTCCAACATCAGACACTTCTTCTAGAGAACCTATTGTCCTCTCCAGAGTAGGTTTTGGTGTTCTCTCTGTGTACTCCCTGTCTGCTGTACCCGTTCAACTATGGGCTGTGGTACATTTGTAAACACATCTCCTTCAGTGTACTGTGAGCTCCCTTGGGAAATTTCCTGTGCCTCCCATTACACCCCTGCCCTGCATTCTTCTTTGTGCTCAGCTTCTCAGCCCAAGCATGGCATTGCAGTATGCACTTGAGAGATGTTTGAAGAATAATGAATGAATCAACCAATTGATAAGTGATCAATAACCAAAGTCGTTTCAATGTAAAGAGGAAGGAAGAAAGACTTGTCATCAATAATGGGACGGAGGGCAGTGACTGAGCAGAGGTGGTTAAGAAATTGGGCAGAGGTAGCACTTAGTGTGGGAATAAGAAAGGAGGCAGAGAGAGCCAAGATTGCAAAATGGGCCACTGGAAGTTGAGTTCGTCAATTTATCACTTGACTGAAGACTGGCCCTGTTCTGGAATAGAGTCAACGCCAAGGGCTCTTCTTATAGTCTCCCCCAATGAACAGTCCATCACAGTGGGTGGAAGAAAGAGCTCAGGATGAGGACAGCCTGATTCTAAATCTCGGTTGCATTGCCGAGTAGCTGAATGATCTGGACAAGTTCTTAGCATCTGAGTCCATTTGCTCATCTCATCTGTAAAATGAGGGTAGTAATGGCACCTACCCCACAGGGCTGAGTGGGAACTCAATGAGATGATGCACTTAAAATGCGTACCACAGACCCAGTTTACATTCACCCTGCAAGAACCGTTAGCCACTATTGCTGTTACGATGGTGTCTACTTGGAGCCCCATGAGGAATTCAAAACCCTTGGATTCTGCCTCTGTGGTACCTCCCATGTTTCTTTCCAACTTTTAGTTTAATAGCAAGAAGATCTCTATATATTTCTTTGTATTTGCTGCCACGAGAGATTTGCTGAGAGTCATCCATTTGTATTTATGCCTGAGGCTTACTACTTTAATTTGGTCTTTACCTCATTTTCAAGTTTGTTGTAATTATGTTCTCAGCTCCAGAATTGTTTTTCTTCTTTTTTTTCCCCCAAAGCCCCTGTGAACAGTACATGGAGTGCAGGAATTAACCACTTGCTCCTCTTTTCCTGCAAGTAATAGTAACAAGGACATGGGAGGATCTCCTGTTTATTTATAATAGGAGCTTCAGCTCTTTGTCTTTTTGAGACTTGTGTCCAGTAAGGTTTGTTTTCATTACTAATTTTTAAACCAGATGATCTCACATTTGAAAGAGTCCAATTGGATGGCATACCAGATGGTGGCTTTGAGTGCTTCCTCCAAGTTTGCATCCAATGGAGAAAAGTGCTAGATGAGGAGCTAAGATGTGATGGAGACACAGCAGCTCAACAACCTGTCAGAAAGAGGAGAGGACCCATTCAAAGGTCACACAATGACTTAGTAGCCAAATCAGATTTCAAACCTCTGAGTTCAATACTTCTGGCACTGTGAAAAGCTTAGCAATTTCCAGTCTAGTTCATACAAAATGCCAGGGAAGAGCAAAAAGAGCAGGAAAAATATATGTCCAATGACATCTCTGTCCATCCTTGACTCTTAACTTAAGCCATTAAACTTTTTGACCCTGGATATTTTTTATCTATGAAGAGAAGGTAACAGTTTCTGCTTGGTAGAGTTGTGTAAATAATTAAATGACATTGTGATATTTAAATAAGACTATGGGCTGGCCACGGCGACTCACACCTATAATTCTAGCATTTTGGGAGGCTGAGGTGAGCCATTTGCTTGAGGCCAGGTGTTTGAGGCCAGCCTGGGAATGGTGAAGCTCTGTCTCTACTAAAAATATAAAAGTTAGCTGTAAGTGGTGGCACACACCTGAGGTCTCAACTACTCAGGAGGCTGAGGTGGGAGGATTGCTTGAGCCTGGAAGGCAGAGGTTGCAGTGAGCCGAGATCATGCCACTGCACTGCATCTTGTGTGGTAGAGTAAGACCCTATGTCAGAAAAACAAAAAACAAATAAAAATAAAAAATAAATAACATTTTGTGTAATGCACATATGGTGTTGTCATTTACCTTTTATTAAGTATGTAGTAGGCTATTACTGTTATTATTATTAGCACCCATAGAGGCTTCCTAAGTCTATAGTGTGTTAATTCCAGCTCTGCTACTCAATAATAACTAAGGGATTATAGGCAAGTTGCATGGCCCCTCTTCTCTCAAATGGAAACAAGAACTCTCTGGCTTTATTCTTAGAATTATAATTATTAAAAATATTGTTATTAAATTATGCCCTGCCTCTCCAAACTTTCTTTAAAAACAAATGCTAGCTAAGTAAATACTAGTATTTAACTCTCAGCAATGACTGTGCAGACTCAGCCTTCTCTGATACTGATATTAGATGAGATTGTTTTATTGTGAGTTGCGAAAGAGCAAGGGCTGGTTCTGTTGTGCATGTTAAGCTAAGAAAATATTATCCCCAGGTTTATTGCCATTGTCAGAAACAATAGAGAGGAAGGAAAATGTTACCATGACCCCCATAATAACTCTCCCCCAAAGAGTTGGCAAAGGGGACTTACTGTTAACATTGGTGTTATTGCTTCTGCTGGCAGAAGGCTTGCCTGTCCCTCTGGGTCTCCTCCAGGGCATGCTATGGGCTGGAGTTCATCCCAACTCATGGCCTTCCATTATTGCTAATGGTGAGAACTGACCAGAGTAGGTGAGCCACCGTTTGATTATTCCATTTTTTAAGAAAGTGTCTCCCACAATCATATCAAGCGCCATGTTTTCCCATGGGGGCCCCTTCCATTTGTTTTTTAATGAAATACTTGGGTTGAGAAATTGCTTCTCTGTACAGTCCTTTTTCCTTCTCCAACATGGTGAAATAAATGGTTTAGGGTCTGGAGGCATAATTTACTGACTTCATTTAAATTGGACTGGAGGTGCTGCTATTTGCACAGCTGTTTTTTGTGCTGTGCCTACTTGCCTACTCCTTGCCACAACACATAAGGTAAACTCTGAGTCATGAAGTCTCAGGTTCCTTATTAGGAACAGCATGTCTCTTCTAACCCTGTTGGTTTAAGCAAGTGTGAATAGAGTGAAAGCAGAAATGGTCAGCTAGATTGAGCTAGAAAAAATCGATGACCCTGGACTCAGAACACTGGAGTCCAAGTCCTGAATATGATTTACAGGACTGAAGATTAATCACTGGACTTTTAGAGTTCATTCATTCTCCTTCATTCATTTATTCAATCTATATTGACTGAACCAGACTTTTCTTCCAGATCCTGGGGACATAATATGAATAGAAAGAGCAAGGTCTCTGTTCTCTGGCTCCTCCATTAAAGTGGAACAAGATCAGAAACACACAAGTCAGTAAATACAAAATCAAGGCTGTCAAACATGCTTCCAGAGAGATAAACCAGATGGTAAGTGAGAATGACATTGAGCATGACTTTAAATGAATCGGCCAACATAGTGCTTCTAGAATAGAAGGCATTTGGGCTGAGACCTGAAGGATGATAATGAGTCAGCCACAGGAAAAGCTGCTGGCTCTAGCATCCTGGTAGGAGAAACAGCAGAAGAAAAGACTTTGGGGATGAGGAGCCTCCTGAGGAGCAATTGAGAAACAGAAATAGGTCAGGATCCTGAGCTCTGGGAGAAGTTTTGAATAGGTATGCAGGGGCTGGAGCATCTAGGCATTTATAGACCACATTAAGCAGATGGAAGTGTCTGGATCAGTGATTCTCAAACACGACTGTCTATGGAACAATCCAAGATATTTGCAAAATATGCTATTTCTTCAGTGATTCTGATTCAAGTGGTCTGGGGTAGGGTGTGGGCATTAGAATTTTAATGTGTTCTAATGTGCAACCAAGATTAAGAATCAGTGTTTTAGACACACAGGAATTAACTGAAAGTTTGAAGCAGGAGAGTGACTGTGGTCATCATCACATCAGAAACATCATTGAATTTTTATCCTTTTATAATTGTGCATAGTAGATGCTGATCAAAAGGTTGGCAATTCTGAGAAATGTTATGGCACTTTACAGTTTTAAAAACACTTGGCTATTTCACCAGTCTGAAGATTTTGTTGTTGTTGCGGGCAACATATGTCTCTAATGAATCAAAAGTTTACTTGGATACCCAAATTATTTTCCTAGCTGGAATCAAGTGGGTTGGTCTGAGTATATCTTCCACCATCAGTTAGGTCATACATGGCATCAGTATATGTCCTTCGGCTTATCTCACTGTGGAGGTGGAAAGCTCTTTTGATCCTCCTGGTTGGGGCTCTCACAGGGACACCAAGAGAATAAGATGAGAGATTCTCCATACTCAAAGAAAGTGGGTTGGCCATAAAGCCAGGTCATCTGAATTTATGTCAAAAAATTACATCCCTTTTAAGCTTCAGTATCCTCAAAGGTGCAGTGGGAAAAAAATAAGACAGATTCAAGGTTTCCAAGAGGAAACACTGAGAAAATAGATCTGTGAGCGCTTTGCACATGTTGAGATCAGTGGTTCTCAGACTCAGATGTGCATTTGAATCCCCGGGAGGGCACATTAAAATGAATTGTAGGGCTCCATCCCTAGAGTTTCTGATTCAGTGGGGCTGGTATGGACCCTGAATTTGCAGTTATAACAGGTTCCCAGGTGATGCTGATGCTGCTGATCCTCAGAAGAGACTTTGAGAACCACAGCTTTAAAGTATAGATAATTATAAAGAACACTTGTTAAGTCAAAAAAGTCCACAAGTGAGAGAGCAGATGACTCTATTTCTCTCTTCTCAGGATTCTGATTAGTATTGTATTTTTCAAATGAAGTTGTCAAGGCAAGCTTTGGTCCCAGTGACCATGGCTCCCAAGCACCCTCAGTTTTATGAGCCAACAAGGCAGAGGAGCATACAGTGGAACCCTGCCAGTCATCTTCTGCCTGCAGCTTACTGTTTTGGCCGCAGGAAGTCACACAAAAGTTTTTTGGAAATATCTCCACTTGATTTCTCTGGTCCAGGGACTATTAGAATAGTGAGCATGATCTTGAAATTCTTGAAACTAGGTTGACATTGTGTACCTGATATGGTCAGGCTGTGTGTTCTTTAAGAGCTGTTGCTTTTCCGAACCTCAGTTTTATTACTGCTAAAATGGCAACGATGGTAGCTGTAGACCTCATGAAGTTATGGTAAGGAGTTAAAGTTCAAATATAGCTCTGAAATGTGAAGAATGTTAAAAAAATTCTTTTTCTCTCTCTCTGTCTTTTAGTAAAGATATCTAAGAGTTAAAAGCTATGAACTCCCCAGAAACAACCAGCAATATACCAATATTGTGCAGAGTTAAGGAGGTTTTCCTGTCTCCTAGCACTCTTTCATGAATTCCAGAACAGAAACAGCTTCCTTCCCAGATCATCTCTCTTTCTTACTTTCTACCTTGTGTCTCTCTCTTTCTTATTTCCTCCAGCACTGAGCTTTGTTCAGTTCTTCTAACCTGTGATGCACTGAGAATGAGCATGTGATAAAGGCCTTGATGAATAGAATTTTGCTAGGTGCACCTAAGGAAGGGGAGAGCCTTTCATTTAGATCAAATGGCATGTGAAAAGAAACAAAGCTGAGTGAGTAACTGCATGGTTACAGAATGGGAAGACATCAAGTGTCTCTTGGAACAAATGAGGGTACCTGAAACAGAGAGGTGAAAACTGAAGCCAGACGTACATAATGGAGTGAGACTGTCAAGAGCTCTAATTACAAAAAAAGTCTAGTCTCAAGCCTGGGGGTCAGGGGTTAAAAACTCAAATGCCTTCAGAGGCAGGGCAAAGAGGGTCAATTAAAAAAAGAAAACAGGACCGGGCCGGGCGCGATGGCTCATGCCTGTAATCCCAGCACTTTGGGAGGCCGAGGCGGGTGGATCACGAGGTCAAGAGATCGAGACCATCCTGGCCAACATGGTGAAACCCCGTCTGTACTAAAAATACAAAAATTTAGCTGGGTGTGGTGGCGTGCGCCTGTAGTCGTAGCTACTCGGGAGGCTGAGACAGGAGAATTGCTTGAACCCGGGAGGTGGAGGTTGCAGGGAGCCGAGATAGCACCACTGCACTCCAGCCTGGCGCCTGGTGACGGAGCGAGACTCTGTCTCAAAAAAAACAAAACAAAACAAAACAAGAAAAAAAACACGGGACCAAAATAAAACAGAAGGAATTGGTAAAAACCAAATTGGGCTAGTAAATGTAGTATAAAAATACTCATATGGAACACGTAGACACATCGGGGGGAACAATACGCACTGGGGCCTGTCAGGGAATTGATGGAGGAGGGAGAGCATCAGGAAGACTAGCTAATGAATGATGGGCTGAATACCTAGGCAGTGGGTTGATCTGTGTAGCAAACCACCGTGGCACACATTTGCCTATGTAACAAACCTGCACATCCTGCACATGTCACCCGGAACTTGAAATGAAAGTTGAAGGGAAAAAAAAAGGAGACAATTTAACGGGGCTAAAAGCTGTTTGAAGTGGACTTCATGGCTCTATGAGAATGTAATCACACTTTGGAAACTCTAGGAAATTTTCCAAATAATGACTACTAGGAATTGTTCATATTTTCAAACTAAAATGGCTACAGACTTTAACTTCCCTCAAAGATACAAGTTATTGTTAGGCATTATTCTCCTTAAAACTAAAAGTGCAAAAAACTGCTTGGACTCATAAAAATTAAAGAAAAATTTATAAAAGTGAAAAAAAATGCTCATTTGATCATTTATGGAAACTAAATTTGGCCCGGGGTAGTGGGATGCTTTAGATCAGGTCCCTAGAAGTTGATCCTGAGAGGAGGATTCACAAACAAGTGGGTTATTAAGGTGCTCCAAGTAGAAGCCAGCATAAGAATGGGGAAAGCAGGGAATAGATGGGGAAGAACCCAAGGTGGGGTGTGATTTCAGGCCAAGGCCCATGGAGGGAAGGTTCAGGCTGTTGCTGTAGGGGAGTTCAGGAGTGGAAGTGATGCTTGAGTTTTCTCCCTTTATTCATGGGTTTAAAACCCCTCAGCACTTTGTGCTCCCTGTGCCAGCAGATGAAGAAGTGATAGGTAGCAAAAGTCCGTGGAAACCAACCAAGACTCAAGCAGAAATTATGAAAATATATGCAGACAAATCTGCAGGAAGTCCCATCAACATCCTGTATGCACCCTGCTTGCAACCTGTGCTTTAGATACCGGAAAATGTTGAAGATGTTTAAACCAGACATGTCAGGCCAAGACTCCATTTTAGTGCTTTGATTCTGGACAGTGTAGAGAATCGCCTGGAAATGAACAAGGAAGGAGACAAGGAGACTCTGGGGAAGGCTGCCTAGCATGTCCAGGGTGGAGATGAAGAGGCAACCAAAACAGCCAGGTTGTGTGGGCACGAGGGCACACACTGAGGCAGAGTCAGCAGCACATTGTCAGGAAAAGCTGCGGGGAAGAGGAGGAAAGTCACACCATACTCCCTCCTCTCTTTATTAAAGTATTTGTTTTGAGGAAGTAGAAAGGAGAAGATGCAAAATGTGAATCAATAAAGAAAACACAAACAAGTAAACATGCCAATTGAGGGCATCCCAATGAAGGGATGAGTTAAGGAGCATCCGAATTGAGTCAGGAAGAGAGCAGAAGACACCAACTCAGTGGACAGAGCACTTCCCGACTGCTAAACCCTCCCAGGGTCCCTGCCTGCTGTACTGCCTTGAGTTCCAACTTTCATGCTTGACTGTGAAAATAATGTGATCCTAACCCTGTCAGACTATGAAGAAATTTTCTCTTGGTTTTTGGTCAACCTTGCAAAAAGGCAGGAAATACTTAGCATCCTGGGCGTAGTTCACAGTGGTATAACAGAAGTCACTGTCCTGAAATTAGCAGTGAAGTTATCATGAGACCCAGATATGGACACCAGGGCTATATTGAAGCTGTCACAATATATTCTTTGTAATGTTGCCACTCTTTATCCGCATCATGAAGAAGTGGCAGGTAGCAAAAGCCTTTTTTTGTGAATCAATAAAGAAAACACAAACAAGTAAACACTCCAATTGACAGCATCCCAATGAAGGGATGAGCTGGGAAGGATCCCAACTTTATTCACAAAAGTTCTATACAAAGCCCACTTTGAATAGAACTTACACAATTCTTACAGGTCTAGGATTCTTTTGTTTTTACACTTAAACTAACATTTATTGAGTATTGCTTCCACACTAAGCACTCTATGAGACCATTTCAAAAACTTCTTACTTCCTTTCTTCCTGACAACCATCATTAGCTGAGACGACCCTGCTCCTTAAGAGTTAGATAAATTGGGATCTAACCCCAATCCATGACTTGAGAACAGTCCAATAGATTCTTCATGATTTCTATAGATTCCTTGAAGACTCTTTCTCACTGACAACTTTGACTTGGAGCAATGATATTATACCTCTTCTGAGCATAAATTCATTGCTACATAAAATGTCATTACTTACCTTGATTTTTTACAAAACAAAACTTAAAGAATAAAAGTATTTGTCTCTATAGAAGATTTTGATGAGAAAAGGAGTAACATATGAAATCAACCAAACCCAACAGGTTGTAACGGAATATTAGAGATCTCTGTGACTAAAGTCCCTTATCCTGCTTCATATAGATTTTTCATTGGCTACATCATCCTAGTAGTTTTAAAGCCTTTCCTTATATTATTGATTTGTATTT
Source organism: Cacajao melanocephalus (assembly GCA_963573385.1). Taxonomy (NCBI): domain Eukaryota; kingdom Metazoa; phylum Chordata; class Mammalia; order Primates; family Pitheciidae; genus Cacajao; species Cacajao melanocephalus. Next base: position 25,506 of record CAUYLG010029986.1, read on the forward strand.
CAACCACTACCATCCATCTAGCAGTGGTAGTCAACTGAATCGCTAGCCATGTACTTCTGACTCTCTGCCTTCTGAGCACATGGAAGGATTACTCTTCCTGTCTCCCTCCTTATGTTGAGTGGGGCCAGGAGCAAGTTCCTACCAACGAGTTATAAAAGCAAATCTCTTGTGACATATCTAGATTTGAGAATTTAATTGCCTGTGCAAGAGCTTCCTGAATTCTCTTTCTGAATGGTATCTGCTCCATCAGCCTGGCTATAAGCAAAGCCTTTCTGTTGGCTCACAATGATTACATAGAATGAGCAAGACATGAACTCTTGTTTTAAACCATTGAGATTATAGGATTGTTAATCACCACAACATAACCCAGCCTGTCCAGATAGATCCCCCCATTCTTGTCCTATCAGACTGTACTTTCCCTACTTTGGACATAAACGAAATCCTGCAATATGTACTCATCTATGTCTGGCTTATTTTGCTCAGCATAATGTTTCAAAAAATAATCCATCTCATTGAGTATATCAACAGTATGTTCTTTGTGATGGTTGCATATTATTCTAGTATTCCCACTGTATAAATATACTACAATTTATCTATTTTTTTCTCCTATGAAGACTTGGCTTTTATAGTTTTTTATTAATATAAATAAAGACACTGTGAAATATGCTTGCACAAATCTGTTCAAGGACACATGCACTCATTTGCCTTGGACAAGTACCTAGAAGTGAAATGCTGAGTTGTAGGTTAGATATATGTTTATTTTGTCATAAACTGTCAGTTTTCAAAGTAATGATACTATTGTACAAAAAACCTATTAGCAACATATAAAAGTTTCAGTTGCTTCACATTCTAGCCAACCTCTGATGTTACTAGACTTTATAATTTTAAACATTTTGTTGGGTATGATATGTTACCTTATGATAGTTTTAACTTTGTATTTTAATTTAATTTAATACAAATTGAATTTAATTTTACATTTCTTTGATGCCTAATCTTATAGAACATCTTTTCCTGCTTTTATTGGTCATTGGTATGTATTCTTTTTGAAGTCCTTGTTCAAGTATTTTGTCCATTTTTAATTGGATCTCTTTTCATTTATTTATGACTCAAATTTTTCTCAGTTAATTTGGAGTGTTCAATTTTCAAATTTTTGCCTGCACATATTTAGAAACAGTTTGTGTTTGTCTTTTGATCTTGTATCCTGTGGCTTTTTCTAAGTATACTTATTTAACTCTAGTAGTTAATTTGTGGAGAGCTTTGGTTTTCCTCAAATTATATTTCTTTTATTTATTTTTCTTGTCTTATTTTCTTTGGGTAGAGCTTCCTGAACCATGTTGACTAGATAAGGTATGAGTGGACATATGTATGTTGCTTCTACATATAGAAGGTAAAACATTTAATCTTTTGCTATTAAATATTATGTTAGTTGTGGTTTGTTTAATGCCCTTTATCAAGTTGAGGAGTTTACCTGTATTCCTAAGTTTTTGGGCTTTTAGTATTTCCCCCTCATTGTTAATGGATATTGACTTTAATAGAAGCTTTTTCTGCATTAATAGAAGTGTTCATATTATTGCCCCTCTGTTGTTCTGTTTAAGTGCTGAAAGTCATTCATTGAACGCATGATAACTGACCTATTTATTATAATTGTTTCTTATAATATCCCTAAATTATAGGATAGAGAAAATTACAAAAACCAGAAATCAGATATTGCTATGCCTATTACCAGATTATTAAACTCTTAATATTCTGCCATGTTTCTTTTTTCTTTTTTTAAAGTAAAACGTAGAGATACAGCTAAAAACCTACCCACCCTCATTTCATTCTCCTTTTGTAGTACTAAAATTGATGAGGATCCTTCATGAAATTTTGTACCTTAACTGTCTAAAGATGTTCCTGCAACTGAACACAGGATTATTCCTCATGTTTTTAACATGAGCGTAAGTGGTATCTGTCCTTGCCATTTTGCACTTTCAGAAGTTACTTTTGTGAATCTAGTGTAAGACAAGTACCTAAATGTATTTGATTTTGTATATGATGACAATCTTCACCACCCTTCTTGCCCCCACCCCCACTCAATAACATCAATTCAATTGCCTATCCATTACTCACTCATTAGAAAGCCAACTCTGAAATACAGCAAATACCCATTTACATGCTTGCATGTTTTGGGATTCTAATTATAATGTTGTATAATATTGTTGCATGAAAGATTGACGTATTTTTTTCCCATCTCTGTACCAATACCACTCTGAAATAGTTGTTAAAGTTCACCTTAAATATTGTTAATGTTAGTGTGATGCTCACCTTTTTTTCCTCTGTCCTTTACTCTTTTATATTAACTTTAGAATAGGTTATCTAGTTTCCAAAATAAACTCTTTGGAATTTTAATAGTATTCAATGCAGTAAAGGGTGTGTTTTACTGTAAGTAAAGATTCACATGAGATTATTTTAAGAAAAATCAGTATATTTTACACAGTAAATCTTCCCGCTCTTAAAATGTTATATAATATGTAAATATGAACATATATATTTAGAACATATATATTTAGGTCTTACTTTCTTCAATATTTTCTTTTAGAAATATCTCATTGTGTTTTATATTTTAGTTTCTGTTGTCAATATTTAAAAATCATATTTCTTAATCTGTTTCTACAGACACTATTGAATAAAAAATTTATGTATTTTGACACTTAACTATTCCTAACAATACTGATAAATGCTCTCATTTGTTCTAATAAATTATCTGTAGATACTTTAATATTTTAAACAAAGACCATATGATTTGTGACTACTTTTGATTATGTTCTTTCAGTCACTACATTTTACTTTCTTTCTCCTTCCCTCTCTCTCTTCCTCTCTCCTTAATTCCATTTTTTCCTTCTTTTGTTTTTTCTTTTCCTCCTACCTTAATTTACTAGCTAAGACCTCCAGAATAGGTTGAATAAACAATGTAGTAATGAGAATTCACATCTTGAGCCTCAGTTTAATAGAAACATTTTTAAAACATCACTATTTATTAGGTACCTTTGTCAGGTTATGGGAATTCCCTTCCATTTCCTCATTTCCTAAAACTTTGCTTATTAAAAGATCTTAACTTTTTTCTGTATCTTCTGAAAAATCATCGAATTTTTCTTCTTGAGTCATTGGAATGTCTAGTATTTAACCATTGTTTCATTCTTCAGTAAGTCCTATGTGATTGTAACAGTCTTGGATTCCTTTTATCAACGTGATAGGATTTTCACATCTATATTTTTAAGTAAGATTGTTTTATGATTTCTTATTCAATTAAATTATTAGAAATAGAAATGTTTGCATCTCTAAAGTGATTACAAACATGGAACAACATATATGTTATACAGCGAGGTGTCCTGTGAGTGACCTAACTACAACATCTCTAAAATTTTGGTGGTTGAAAATGGAGTCAGATTTGAATATAAAAATCAGCACTAGTATTTTTAATGATTTCCTTTGTTACTGTCCAGAGGCTGGTCTGACATTGGAATTTCTTTTTCCAAGGGCTTCAGGGAAATGTGGGTATAGATTCTTGTGGTGGTAGCATCGGGGGGTTGGAGGGTCTGAGAGTGTGAGGGCAACTGGGATTTGCATCCACTTGGGATTTCTACTCAGAAGAAAGATGGCAAGGAGGTGGTCTTCCTGCAGAAGCCTGGGACCTGAAGAGTCCAGGACCCACAGTCTAGCTTTGAGACTTGGTATGCCTCTATTATAACATCTGCTTTAATTTTCTATGCGCTGGACTCATTTTCAAACATCATGGGTTCAGCTGTGCTTTAGGGGATTAAGAGAGAGTCTAATGTCTGCTCCTTGGGCTCACGGGAATCAGCAGATTAGCAACAGCACACAGAAGCAGTGAGAAGGACCAACAGGTGATCTGTGAGGCCAGCAGCAGCTGTGTAGAGGGTAGCCAGGCAAAGAGCAGGGGCTGCAATGTGGCAGCTGACCCAGAACTGAACAGAAAACAGTGTGTCCATTAGGCCTCCAATAGAAAATTTCATTCAAAGACTTGTAAGCAGAAAACAGAGTTTATTATCTCATATACTTGAAAATTTCATGTATAACATGCAGGGCCAGTGTCATAATTGGCAGGGATCCGTGAAAAATAAAGAAGTGGGACCTGTTGGAGGATGGGAAATCAATCTCTCTTTTCCATGGGGCCCACTGCTGCAATCTAAAGTATTGCACCCTTCATTCCAGGACACGCTTGAATGCTGCCTAGTGGACCAACTGCTGAACATGCCTTGGTACTCTCAGCCTGGGACAAAGATGGTCACCATCTAGCTCTTCTCTAAGTTGCTGCATGACACAGGTCTTCCCCTGTTAATGTTAGCAAGCCACCAAGCCTGGCAAAAAGAAGCACCTATTGCAGAGCAGCTATAATGTGCAGGGAGCAGGAGGCCAGATGGAGTCCGTGGCCCTCGGGAGTAGAGATCAAGCAGTGGAGAACTTGTCCCAAGGAGGCAGGAGGGTAGCAGGAGGCAGAACCATTCATGAGCCACAGCTCCAAGCTCCTGATTCATGCTCCATTGTCCCATTGAACTTCACTTACTAAATACAATTCTCAATATGCATTTATTAGTAATTTTCAGACAATGACTGAGGAGCATTAAACTCCAACCATAGGGTCATGTGTGATTACAGTGACCACATGCCCATGAAGCCATCCCTGGTAATGTGATGCAGAGGCAATATTCCCAGGAGCTCATTATCACCAGGGTCAGCCACCCTTCATCTCTCAGTTCTGCTTTCCTCTGAGTTGGATTAATTATCACAGGATACATGGTAGCAAGGTTGCTGTCAGCACCTGGAGGCTCACATCTTTCCATGTTCCAGTTCAAAGGGAAAAGGGGCACCTCACCTACTAAAATGTGAAAACATTCCTTGGATTGTATAGACTTACATGCCCATTCTTGAACCAATCACTGTGGCCAAGGATTTTGATTGGGCTGATCCTCTAAACTTGAGTTCCTGTCTGACCTGGACTTGAGATGGAGACAATTTCAACAAAAGCACACACAGTTTGGCTTTTTAAAAAAATTTTATTTTTAATTTGTTACTTTAAAATATATATATATATATATATATATATATATATATATATATATACATTATTGCACTTTAGGTTCTGGGGTACATGTGAAGACCATGCAGGGTTGGGTTGTTGCAGAGGTACATATATGGAAATGTGGTATGCTGCCTCCATCCCCGTCACCTATATCTGGCATTTCTCCTCTTGTTATCCCTCCTCAACTTTTTACCCCCTGCTGTCCCTCCCCTAGTCCACCCCCCAACAGACCCCAGTATGTGATGCTCCCCTCCCTGTGTCCATGTTTTCTCGTTGTTCAACACCCACTTATGAATGAGAACATGTGCTGTTTGATTTTCTTTTCTTGTGTCAATTTGCTGAGAATGATGGATTCCAGGTTCATCCATGTCCCTACAAAGGACACAAACTCATCGTTTTTTATGGCTGCATAGTATTTCATGGTGCATATGTGCCACATTTTCCCTGTCCAGTCAATCATCGATGAGCATTTGGGCTTTTAACATGAACGAGTAGGTGGTGCTAGCAAAAGGAAGTTCTTTAAATTTGGGCATGCAGACATTTGGATGTTAAGGTAATTTTACTGTGAAAAATATAAAATAAAGTCAACAGATTATGTAAGTTTAGATGACCAGTTGTAAAGAGATGGGGATATTAAATGCTTTAAACAAAAAGCCTAAAAGAACTAAAATCCTACAACAATTGAAGGCTGAGAAAAAAACAACAAAAAAAGTTGTGTTTGTGAGAGACAAAGAGTATCTTGTGATTCTTGAGATGAAGAATTTCAAGATCACTGAGGGAAGACATACCAGATTGAACAGGTTGTTGAGTGATAACAAACTATCACCACTCCACACTTTGTTGAATTCCTGGGGGTCATTCCAGTATGAAAATAATTCCATCAACAGCATAGGCTTCATCCACCAAGGTCAGTGGTGTCTGTAGGTCTATTTGTAGACACAAACTGAAAATGACATTTTACCACTGGGACTGTGAAGAGAAAAATAAGGTCCAGCCAAGCCAGCATAAATTACGGGCTGTAGAAATAAGACTGTTCCTTTGAGAATAAAGTTCTTAAAAACATGTAAATCAATTGTGTTCTTCATGTGTATAAATGTATTGTCGCTGCATAGAAATTTGGCTCTCTTCTTTCAGAATATTTTATTCAAGGTCTTAACATTCTAATGTGTTTCAAAAGTGGGTTATTAGGAAGAAAAAAGTGTTTAAAAAGTCAAGTGATTTTTTTTTTAGTAAGAACTCAATTATTTGTGTTTCTTTGTTTATTTTATTTTTCTATAGGGGTATAGGTTATTGGAGTATGGGTGGCATTTGGTTACATGAGTAAGTTCTTTAGTGATGATTTTGAGATTTTTGTGTACCCATCACCTGAGCAGTATACACTGCACCATATTTGTTGTCTTTTATCCCTCACCCCACTCCCAGTCTTCCTCCCAAGTACCCGAAGTCCATTGTATCATTCTTACGCCTTCACATCCTCATAGCTCAGCTCCCACATATCAGTGAGAACATACAATGTTTGGATGTTTGGTTTTCCATTCCTGAGTTACATCACTTAGAATAATAGTCTCTAATTTCATTCAATGATTGACAATCATTGTTTCTTAATAAACTTTGCTTACGTTTCTTTAGAAATTTCTCTCTTTGTTCCTTTTTCTCTCTTCCTGCCTTTTCTCCCTCTGTGTATAGTATGCATTTTCTTTCTTCTGCAAGGATAAAATCAGGGTTGCACACTTGGGATCTGGGGAAAGCCTGTGATTTTCAGCTAGCTACTTAATGTCTCTGTGATTTTGCACAATTGGCTTAATGGCCACTAAAATCTTGGTTTCTTTTCCTGTGAAATAGAGATCATGAGGTCCCTGCCTTTATTGGTTGTTTTGAACATTGGACCAGGTTTTATTTATATAGTTTTTAGCACACTGCCTCTCACATAAGAACAGAATTTATATATATTGTTGTGCATGTACTCATCTCAGTCTGTATTTCAAAAATTGTTTTGACTATCATCTTTCTGAATAAACATTGTCTTGCTCTCAGCTTTGCATTATTGAAGTATTTCACTTTATGGCTAGGGGAGGGATCTGTGTGGGGCCAGAGTTAGGTCAATACTTCTCAAATGAAATTCCATGGAGTTAAAGGGCCATCCCTATTGTTGATGGGACATGGTAGTGCAAATGGCTCTAGAGATAACAGTGTTTTTCGTGAGAGAAAAGAACTCAGACATGCTTTGATTCATCTGTCTGTAGTGTCATTTTTCTTCTTTTGAAAACTCTTCAAAAGTTGCTGAACTAGCTTTGAGATCAGGAAAATGGATGTGGAGATGGTCATTTATGAGGAGCCTACTATGTGTTAGAAAATATGCAAGACATTTTTTTTCTTTTCCTCCTTTCCTTTTATTTTTGTTTCGCAGTACATTTCCCTCACAACCTATGAGTCATTTATAATCCTGTGAATTATGTATAATTAACTTCCTTCTCTATGCATGAAATTGAAATTGTCATTTAAAGAGATTCTTACCAAAGGTTACTGAATCGGAATGAGATGTCAGGAATTTGAGTTCTGGGCTACCTGACGGTGGAATCTCTGCTTTCTCTCCCTCAATTGTTGTAGTTGGTATTGTTGCTATCATTGTTGCTATTACTAGTGTTATCATGATTATAGTATTTTGTCATTGTTTCTGTTGGAGGCAGTGAATATTCATGCTGGTACCATGTATATGACTTCTTTTTTTCACCACGATGTTGACAGACATCTCTTCAAGAAATTAAATGTTGCCGTACCTGCCAGTTCAATTGACAAGAAAAATGCTCTCATGTCAATGTAAATAGTATTTCCAAAATCCACAAAGTAGAGGTGGAAGAAGCAGTTTTTAGTTTATCAAGTTATTATGTAAAATACATAATAATGCCTTTTATCATAAAAATGTAAAAAGAGTGAAGCATATTTGCATAACATTTATCCTCCAAAAAAGCAGAGAAATGGTCCCAATGTCCCTTCGATATCATTTTATTTTCTCATTCAGTATATTTTTTGAGAAATAGGTGTATGGTCTTTCCCTGCTGGCTCTCAGCTATGCCAACTTTGTGCTTTGAAACCTGACCAACCCACCTACATCCTGGTTCAGCAGCTAATGCCATGAAACTTTGGACCCGCAAGGACTCATTTGTGCATAGGCAGGACAGATGCATTTGATTCACCTCCTTCTCCAGCTCTCTCTGCCTTCGCTCATCTCTACAGCACAGAGACTCCTGACTCCTTGTTTTGTTTCCTTTCTCCACCGCTTGCTGAACAACCACCACATCCCAGAACCAAAGTCTATATTGGATTCTCTGGTTGGATACCAGTTTTGAAATCCTTCTGGGCATGCTGAGTTTATAAAAATTAACCCAGTTCTGGATCCTAGAAGAGTACCCTTGTCATGCTGTGTGTATGTGTGGCGGATGAACTCGTCAAGGTCAGGCTGGACTCCCCAGTCTGTTCTCAACCCCCAAACTCCTGAGTGAGAACCTGCTAGCCATCTCCATAGAGGAAATGTGTGTGAACAGCCTAAGGTTAAGTGCCAATATCTCTAATAGTGTTTTCATATTAATTAATCACAGCAGGTAGCTGGGTTGTAGTGAAGCACTGTGAGCAGTATGTGTGTGTGTGTGTGTGTGTGTGTGTTGTGTGTGTGCACGTGTGTGTTCTGCCACAGACAATTTTTATTCCATGAAAACCCAGAGTGAATGAGCCTTCTAAAACATCATTTTAGTTTCCTGCCTCTTTTTGTACAATTACATACCAATTATAAGGCGTTTTCTTTTTGTGGTTGCAAACATCTACTCGTCTTCACTTTTGTTCAGCACACAGGGTCTGAAAAAATGCTGATTTTTTATAAATGAAAGAGGACTCACGTTTTCTTTCCATTTTTCATTTACTGTCTGTCATATTTCTCAGTCTCTAAAGTCTGTGTCTGTTGAAATATAGTTTGTCATACACAACAGGTAGAAGCCAGATAAATCACAGGTACAAGACAAGAGTCTGATGATTGGAAATAAAGTTGTGCTGCACCCACTTTGAAAAACTGGATTTTTGTTCCTTTTCTACATATAGCTATTTCAAAATGAGTTTTGGACATTGACTCCGCAGCTGATGATATAAAAATAGGGATTCTCAAATGGATGATCAAAATCTGCAGGATAATGATCAAATTTGTTTTCTTCTCATATCCCAGGAAAGAGTCTTGAACTATTTTTATTTAAGATACTAATAGAAAGTTGACCCTGAAACCTTGAGAATGTGATGACCTCTGTAAGCTGTGTAGTGAAGTTGTAAATAAATGGTGAAATGAGAAGGTACCTAGTATCTAAAGAAACAGAAGCTCAGGCAGTACAGAGTTTCAATGGAGAGACTGATGAGTGAGTGATATCTACTAGTTCAGCAAGTTACAGAAAAATAATGCTTAAGAAGAGACCATTCATTTTGGTGAGCCGAGGGTCATTTGTGATATTTGAAAAAGGAATTTCAAGGCTGTGGTGGAGACAGATAAGCAATTGCAAGTGGTTGCAGAATGAGCACATGGCATTCTTACTTACAGCTTTGCTGAACTCCTGGTAGGATATTACAGTACAAGAAATAATGGCATTTGTAGGGGTTCTTTGAGTGCCAAGGCCAGTGGTATAGACAGATTTATTCACAAACCTAAACAGAAACCATCCCATAGAGATGAAAAGGGCATCACGGTCAACTATGCCATAACTTTGCAATTAAGAATATTGTTTTGATCCTAAAACCACTAAACAACATTAATATGGAGTTTTATAAATTGTACACACACACACACACACACACACACATTTTGTGCCTCTGTAACAAGCATTAACTAAACGTAGTACACACAGTTCCCTTCATGCCTCCCAAGGGGAGCTCACTGCCAAGTTGAGTGACACATAAATGATTTTTTTGGTGCCTCAGTTTATTCTATAAACTAAGGATAATAACGGTAACTTCTTAAAACTTCTTAGAACCTAGAATCCTTAGTTTTCTTATGTCAGCTGAGGATAATAACAGTAACTTCTTAGAACTGTTGTGAGGATCAAATATTTAATGCACGTGAAGTGTTTGGCAAAGTAGTCATTGTATTTGTTTCATAAGATGTATTTATTGTTTTGGCCATTATTTTAAATGACTAACATAAAAAATAGCAAGAGCTATAGGTATATATGCATGAAGCATTAAGGAAATAAATAGACAGAAACAATTAATTCAGGCTCAGACATTTGAGAAACATCTCGAGTGACGGTACCTTTGAACTGAGATTTTAACAATGGGTAGGAATTTTTCCAGTAGACAAGAATATTCCAAGATTAGTAATAGCAAGACCAAAAGCATGGAGCATGGAACAGCATGGCAGATCTGGAAGATGAAGAGACATTTGATGATAAGACATAATTCTATCATCTTATAAATCACAGTGCCTAGAGCAATGTCTGACATATGACTTTTGGATGGATGGATGAAGGGCGGGAGTGGGAGGGAGAGAGGAAGGGAGAAATGAATGAATGGATGGATGTAGGAAAGAAAGGAGGGAGGGAGGGAGAGAGGGATGGATAAATGGATGAATTATACCATGACCCCAACCTTCTTTTGAGTGTGGCTATTGGGTGCAAGTTTGAGATGATGATTTTGTACCTGATACTGGCTTAAACATCCCCTCTCAACGTTTCCTGCACTCTGCTCAGACAGGCCAAATCTAATCGATGAGCAAACTTGATCCTACAACCCTCAAAAGACAACTGTGTGAATAGCGCCTTTGAATTTGTAGTAATATTGCAGACCTCAAGATTCCCCTAATGAATCTGGCTGTCAGATTTTAGAGGTTGCCAGAACTAACGGCAGAAGAGAATCCTTACTTGCAAGGAATCTCACCTAAGTCTGTTAGCCAAGCACTGGCCTGGCAGTATAAAACAATGAACTTGGATTCCTGTTCTTTGCTGTTGCTTATGGCCTTAAGCTGTCACCTTCATTTTAAAGACCATCAAGGAAAGAGCCCTGGTTTTGATACATTTTGAAGTGTATGCACTTGGAAATGCCTTCCACAGTGGACATTGCTAAATGTTGCAGTAGACTGCATATTTTTCCCTTCTTGTTTCTTTCTCCCTTTGATTTTTTTAAACTGCCTTTTAGATGTTTGGTGCCAACTTTTTTTAAAAAAATCAATAAGCCCAAACATTACGGCAGCAAGTTTAATATAGCTCACCTTCCTGGAACAGGCCTCAGGGAAAGCGAGAAGCCTCACGTTAAAACGGTGCTGAGCTCGTATCTTGAAAGATGTTTGGGGTGGAAGGCACTTGCTCAGCAAGATTTTGATACCTTCAGATGCAAATGAGATGGTCTCTGCAGGACTAGGCTTGGCGTGGGACCATATTGAGATATTTGTAGGGAAATGATGCTCCAATAAGCTCTGATGACCATACTGGGAGCACAAAGGCAGCTCAGAACGCCAGGAGACCACAACCACACAATCACTGGAGTTATGTCGGAAGGCTGAAGGCAGAACCTGAGGCCAGGGTCTTGTGGGGATTTGCCCTGCTATGGGGAACAAACTGCTACAATTATTAACATGCAATGGTTCACTTCATAAGCAACAAACTATGATTTGAGTTCTGGTTTTCTTTTCATATTTTGAAGTACACAGGTTTGCAGGACCAAATATGTTAGGCAGTTTTAATAACTAATAAGGCTAGTGTCTTCATTCATCCATTCATTGGTTAAGCACATATTCACTGGAGGCCACGGTTGCAATTGTTCTATTGTGTTCTGGGATACCAGGTGAGCAAAGCTAGATTTGCTCACCACGGTATCCCGGTACTGCCTTCATGGAGCTTCTGATCTGGTCAGGAAGAAAGATCATCACCCAAATCAATGGGAAATATTAATTGTGATACATGCCACATAGGAGATGGCATTTGATCAACATCTGTTGAGCGTTTACTCCACTGGGTCCTTCACATGCAATATCTTCTTTAAATCTCACAACTGCACTTCCATTTTATGTGTTAAATCAAACTATAAATCAGTACATACAGCATTCACTGTAGCCGACTTTAGAAGATAGGAAATTTAGAAGACTGAGATGGCTTGATTTCATGGATTCTACCACCTTCTCAGCTCTGTGCTCCTTACAGTAACTCTCTTCATCTCTGTAACAGGTAGTTCTGACTATGTGCAAAGAGCTGAGGGTGCAGCAGTGAAGAAAACAGACATGGTCCCTGCCCTCTTGCCTCTTCTAGTCTAATGGAAGTGGTGCTTAGAGTTCAGTGAAGAAAGTGGACAAAAATCAAGCAAACTTTTTTTCTTTGTTATTCTATCTGACTCTCTGTTAAATAAAAATAAAATTACTGTGAGTACAATGCCAGTACTAGAATATTAAAATAATCCAATTACTTTAGCCTGTAATTGATTATTGATTTTTATGAAAAGGATATGTAGACATTTTATTTACTCTGCAAGAAGATGTTTACTTAGCTTGAAAGAAGAGACATTTTGTAAATAGGAGGCTTCATCACTACACTGATTAGTTGTCCCAGCACTCTGTGCAATCGGCATTTAATATATCATATTATAAATCATCTTCTGAAATGTTAATTAAGTGGTAAAACATTTGCTGAAAGTTAAAAGTTACCAAGGATTTAATTATAACCTTGTGGACACCATTTCCAGTTAATTATATACCCTTCTTATATACTTGATAAACCACAAAATGCACCCCATTAATGATCAATTGGTATTAAATGAGCTTAAATTAGTTTTTATTAAATCTAGATTAGATTTTTATTTGCAATACAATAAAACAGTGCACCCAGCTCTTGCCACTATGATTTGGGAGATTTCTGTAGAGAGTGATTACCAGATGTCTAATTGGGCAATTAATAGATACGGTTTCTGAATTAACATAATTGGGGAACCTAAAAAAGAAAACAGAATGATTATGCAGCCAGCAGACCATCTTTTTTGAATCCTACCATTCAGTGAGGGTTGTCAACCAACCTTTTATTCTTTTGGAAAACCATGCTTCTCTGGGCTGGATTCCCACCAAAAAAGGTCACTGTGAACATAAAGCAAATAGTGATGATGTACTCCATGGTGGGGATAGTAACTTTCAAGGCTACCTACAAGGACGGCTCTCTTCCAGGCTACGCTGGGCCAATGGGCAGGTATGGTGAGCCTTCATGGTTTTTAGAGAACCTCGATGATAACCGGGTAGATGATGGGGTGTTTACACAGCTGACAAGAGTCCAAATGCACAAACTCATCTCTTTCCAAAAACAATTTGCCAGATGAGTTTAGTTTGATGTTCCAAAGCTTTTGCATTTTGCCATTTAATACACCACAGAAAGAACTGAGACTTAACCTCTCTGTTTCTGCCATGGTCTTAAATCCCTTTATAATTACTTTCCCACATATTGAGTGCATAGCCCTGCAGTGTCTCCTCTGCCATCTCTGTTCTCTTAAGGGATAATCCTGCCCCCGACATGTAAACAGGCTCTGTTTAGACCAATCTGGAAAGATATGTCTTGTCTGCTTTATTCAATATGGGCATCAGCCTCACTGATCTTTTTCGTCCAATAGTCTTCTTAAGTTTTAGAACATTATGCCAACAGACAAACACAAATTGGTGAGAATTACTGAAAAGTAAAAGCTTACATACATACATGCACACACACACTTATGTGTGATATATACAAATATACATATTTTTGTATTATATATATTACAAACTTTATGTAATTACAAACTTTATGTAATTAATCAGTATGAATTCTCTGTGATATATACATATATAACCTTTTGACAAACTTTATGAATTCATTAGTATGAATTTTCTCTGTGATATATATATATATGTATAACCTTTTTACAAACTTTATGTAATTCATTAGTATGAATTCTCTCTGTGATATATATATATATATGTATCATATATTAATTACATAAGGTTTGTAAAAAGGTTTGGCATACATTATCTTCCATTAGTACTTGGAGTCCTTGTAATGATGCTCTGCTATTCATACCTTCCATGGGTGTTGGTGAAACATTCTGGTCAGATAGGCTGTTACACTTTAGTGTTACTTTTATTATTGTTTTCTCACTTAAAAAAAAATTGGCCTTCTAACTCCATACTGATCCATCCCATCCATTACTCATTCAATATACCTGTGTTGTCAATCACTTCTCTCTTTAGGAGCTCATTCATTCATATAGCAAATCGATGTGAACAGCTGTGCACCTAACACATTGGGATGCAACAGTGACAATATTGACAATAGTCCCTGTTGTCATGAGGTGTCAGTTAGGTGAGAGAAACAGACTGAAAGATAAATATTTAACTAATAACAAATTATCATAAGTGCTGTACAAATCAAAAATAAAAGTGAACTCTATGGAAGATAACAAGGAAGTCTTCTCTAATTATGTGGACAAGAAAGGTGTCTTTGAAGATAGACTATTTAAGCTGCAACTTGAGTGGAAGAAAGTGCATTCTGGGCAGAGGGACCAACCTTTAAATGGGCTTGTGGTGGGAAGGGGCTTGGCTATTGAGTAAACTGGGGGAACCAGAAGCAGAAGAATGTGATCTCAGCATGATGATGAATAGGCAAGTGGCATGAGTTGAGTTAGGAGGAAATAGGAAGTGGCAGTTAAAGCTGTGACTGAGGACCAGGAGAAGGAGTGGGAACAGTTGGAAACTTTGAAGCCAAGCAGCAGAGTGACCTGATTTGATGGGACTTTAAGATCAAATCTTGCTGGTTGGTGGAGAATGCCCAAGAAGAGGACTAGAAAAGAAAAGCTGAGAAGATGCTGTTAAAAATTCTCCAGAAAAGAGAGAGCATGGCCTGGAGTGAGTAATCGACAGTGGAAGGGGCTGAAGGGGACAATTGGAGATACATTTTAAGAAGGAACCAAAAGAACAGATTGGCCATGGGCCCAAGGCTGTAGAAAACTGAAGAAGGCTCCTAGGTTTCTGGCTTAAGCAACTGAGTTTATTCATTCATTCACCAACTCTCTCCCTTCCTTCCTCCCTCCCTCTCTCCCTGCCTCCCTCCTTCCCTCCCCTTCCTTCCTTCCTTCCTTCTTTCCTTCCTTCCTTCTTTCCTTCCTTCCTTCCTTCCTTCCTTCCTTCCTTCCTTCCTTCCTTCCTTCCTCTCCCTCCCTTCCTTCTTTCTCTTCCATTCGTCCTTCCTCCCTCTCTTCTCTCTCTCTTTCTTCCTTTCTTTTCATCTGTCTTTCACAAGGTCTACCTCTGTCACTGAGGCTGGAGTGCAGGGGCGCAGTCATAGTTCACTACAACCTCAAACTCCTGGGCTCAAGCAATCCTGTTTCGGCTTCTTGCGTAGCTGGGACTACAGGTGTATGCCACCACACCTGGCTAATTTTTGTATTTGTTTTTGTACGGACAAGGTCTTGCTATGTTGCCCAGGCTGGTTTTGAACTCCTGCGCTCAAGTGATCCTCCGAGCTTTGTCTCCCAAAGTGCTGATTATAGGCACGAGCCACCTCGCCCAGCCCACCACATATTTCTTGATCCCTTTGTACATGCCAGAGGTCAGATATTACAAATGTCAACCAAACAGGAAAGGTTTGTGCCCTCATGGAGTTAACATACCTTGAGAGCAGTTGATAGGCTAATTTCAGAAAATCACTTTTGTCTTCATTTGTTAGAAATTTGGTTTGAGGAGTGTAGGACTTTCATCACCTGTAATTCTGATGCAGTTTGCTTTGGCAATGGTTGACTCTCATCCAATGTGAACTTACTCTCCTCTAAAATGACTTTGCTTCTCTCCTAATGGGACAGGAGGGATTTCAGAGACCTTCTTAGTGCTGTCAGATTATAAATGCTTAGTAGGTCTAGGGTCATGTCTTTGGGTAAGAGTCAAGTGGCATAACTAAATGTCCTTAAATTTCAGACCAACTACACAAGCCATGTTTTTTTTCGAGGGGTAGTAGGGGATGAGGGTGCTCTTTAGTGATTTGTCATGTAAGAACTTTAAAATTAATTCCAAGTTTTTTTTAAATAAAATTTCCTCCTGATTATTATAGTACAATAGATCCCCTATGTAAAATTTAAAAAAAAGTAAAAAATATATAATCACCCATAATTCCACTTGTTTCATAAAGTAGTTGTATAATTCTGATGCTTTCTTATATGCATATTTCAATGAAGTTTTTATTATAAAATTATATCTTGAATTTGACAATGACAAAAATTGTTTTTTAAAATACTCTTCATAGATAAAACTTGAATTATTTGGATGTAGAAGTTATTTTCAGTGTATCATAATCATAAAGGTAATTTTAATGAAGCACTTTTTATATGAACTTTCTCTGTTATTCAGCATTATTTCATTTTTGTTTGTATCCTGGAAGTAGAAATAACAGGTCAAAAGGTAGGAATGTCTTAAAGACCCATGATACATATTGCTAAATTGTTCCTAAAAGGTTTGTGTTAATTAACACTCCCCAGAGCAATGCAAGAAAGTAAGTTAAGCCAAACTCAAACATCATTTTCTCCTCTCTCCTGCCTTTAAAATTTTTAATGTGTGTTAATTAAATGGGTGAAAAATTGCCTCTCATTTTTTTCAATTACCTTCTTTTTTCACCCCATGTACATGTTAGTCATTTCTAACTCCTCTTTCATGGATTGTTTCTTTCATGTCCTTTACTTGTCTATTTGGTACCTAGTTTTTGTTTTGTTTTCTTTATTTGTTTGTATGAAATCTTTCCATATGTGACACCCAGTGTTATCTTCTCTTTTACTGGCTTTGTTCCTTCCTAGCCTCATCCCTGGTAAATAGGAGAGACTTAAATATCCTGACACATAGATTTCTATAAAAATGACCAATATGAGCAAGAGAAAGTGTTTTAAATTAATTATTCCACTCTGAAAAAACAAAGAAGAAGAAACAAAAGTTGGAAGTTTATATCACAGAGGACCGTAGAAAAACCCATGTAGTAAGATGCCCCGTTATTATGGATTCACTCTGCCTTCTCAGGATGGGATCCAGTAGGACACAGTACTGCTTCAGGGTCAAAGCTTTCCAGGATTGATCATAGGTGGACACCAGTGGAGTTTAAGTTGGGGCTCAGGATAGAACTCAATGTATGAAAGGAGGAAGAACTGCAGCCTTGGGAGGTACACCTCTCCAAAACCAATGAAAATCAATGGGAGAGCAAACAAACACTATCCACAAAATACATGCACGCATAAGCTAAGAACACTTTTTCTAATCTTTGTCATTTCATGATTGGCTACTGGCAAGTGGTGTTGTTCAAAGAATGAATGAGGACAGAAGGTCCTTCCAATCCTGGTGCCTATAGCCATTCCTTTTTGTGCAAAATCAAGCAAAGTGCAGGAATTCTTGATTGCTATTATTTGCTTCCTTACTCCAGGAATTTTACCTTCGTTTAATTTGGAAAATGAGTGATCTTAGTCGAAAGGATGCCTCTGATTAGCTCTATCTGTTTATCCATCTATCTATGATGCTTAATTTTATGTGTTAACTTGACTGGGCCATGGGGTCCCAGATATTTAGTTAAACATCATTCTGGTTGAGTCCATGAGTGTATTTCTGAAGAAAACTGACATTTGAATTGGTAGACTGAGTAAAGTAAATTGCCCTTCCCCACTGTGGGTGACATTTATGTAGTCCATTAAATGGTGGGTAAGGAAGAAATTTGCTTGCTTTGTTTGACTGTGTTTAAGCTGGGACATTGGTCTTCCTGTGTCCTGGAACTCTGACTTACACCATTGGCCCTTCTGGGTCTCCAGCTTGCCTACTGGACTTCATGGGATGTGTCGGCTTCCATAATTGTGTGAATCAATTCCATATTTTCGTTCTTTCTTTTTGTCTATCTATGAATTGATTCATCTATCTACCTACCTATCATTTATTTTTGCCACTATTCCATAGCTACAACCACTTTTAATCAGCTGTTCATATCTTGGAGCAACCTTCTCAACCCTGCTTATTGGCAGGTTATTCTGTTTTGGTGATGATTTGTTTATGAAGGTATATGCCTGAGTGCTTACGCTTCAGATGTAATATTACTCAGGTGAAAGCAGATGCCATCTGTACAGCAGCTCCAAGAAGTGAAGTGACTCCTATGAGAATAGCTGGCCGCCGCACTGTGGCAGGGCTGGGGTCACTGCTTCACTGGACACACTCACCTAAATGTAGGTCCCAACTGCTTGGCTGTCCAGAGTCAGATGATTCCTGCTGAGCCCACCATACAATTTCAAATGTAGGGGTCTTCCTATAAGATGTATTAGTTTTCTCTTGCTGCTATAACAACTTGCCACAAACACGGTGACTTAAAACAACACAAATCTATTGTCTTATCATTTTGAAGGTTAGAAGTCCCATGGAGGATGAACTGGGCTAAAAGCAAGTTGTCAGCAAGGTTGCATTCCTTCTGGGGGGATTTGGGGGGAATCTATGTCCTTGTTTTTTCCCGTTTCTAGGGGCTGCTAACATTTTTTGGCTCACAGTCCATTTTTTCCCATCTTCAAAGTCAGCAACATTGCATTCCTCTGACCCTTCCTCTGTGGTCACATTTCCCTCTGACCCCCAACCAGGAAACAACTTCCACTTTTAAGAACCCGTATAACCAGATCGGGTCCAACAGGATAATCTCTTCATCTCAAGGCCTTTAAATGTATGTGCAAAATTACTTTTCCCAGGCAAGGTGACACATTCAGTTCTTTTGAATTAAGATGGTAGGTATCTTGGAAAAAAGGGTGGTGTGTTCTGTGCATTATCTTGCCTTCAAGAAGTAAGCCTCATTTTTTTTTAATGATTTTTGTGTTTGATGTAAATTCTTGTTATAAACTGACCAATTTCTAATCCTGAAAATGACTTCTGGTCTCCTAAGGTCTCATGTACTAAAGTCTTCAATAAAATACAGAAGAAGTATCAACTTGATTTAAATACTCACCCTGGAAAGCAGGTCTTAGGGGAATATCACCAATTCTGTGAGCTTCCAGTCTTCCTTCTCTTTGATGTGGGAGAACAAGTCTAGTTGCCTAAGTTTCCTAGTGCAGTGAGAATCTTGAAAATATGACACAGCCCCCTAGGCCCCCACAAGCTTCCATTCTCCTTGGAGCTCCCCTGGAGTCTATGCTGGGATGCTCTGCCTTTACCACATGCATGCCTATGTCTTTCCTAATATCCTAGAGAAGAGAGAGCCTGGAGGATTTGGGTTACCCTAAGCTAACGACTCAAATGTATATGTACTCCAAAATTCAGATTTATTTATGCTTCTGCTTATCCAATCTCTCAAATCCACCTCAAAATTGCCACATCCAAAATCAAATTTGTTGTTTTCCCCACACTAAATGTCAAAATCTGGTCTCTCTTTTGGGTTTTCTATTAGAGTGAATGGCACGAGTAATCACTTTTAACTTTCACGAGCCATCACCCTCGTAAGGAATTGTGGAATTCTTTCACTTCAACAACTATCTGGTCTAAGCCGCAACCATCGCCTCTTCACTTCAGTGGCCACCTAACTGATGTCTCCATTCAATGTCTTGCTCTTTACAGTCATTTGTCTAGAAAAAAGCCAGAATGAGCTTTGCAAATAACCATCTGGTAGTGTCCTCCTCTCTGCTTGGAACAATTCAGTACCTCTTCACCACAGTTGGCCATGCTTGATCTGGCCTGGCTCTGCTGCCATCTTTAGCAAGCATCCTTCCACTCAATGCTTTCAGCCACCCAGAGCTTGGTGTGCCATTCACAAAATGTTCTGTGTTCCCCACTAAGACAAGGCTTTCTTCAGGCTCCCCACTCTGTCTGGTATCCTTCTTCACTACCCTCATCCTCTGCAAACCCCCTTCCTCAAATAAGCACAAGTCTGATCATCAGGCCTTCAGTCACATATCCAACTCTCATTGAAGCCTTTTTTAGCAACCCCCCTATGCTGGATCAGACCTCATTGCTCTCATAGCAGTTTGTAATTGCATTCTTATGCAGATAAGGTATCTGTCTGTCTGCTTAGGATTGTATTTTCAGCACACAGCCCAGGCACTTGCTATTTAGTTTTACAAATAGCATCACAACAGCTTGATGATTAGCTTCCCTCTCCCCAGGTTTCCCTTTCCCTCTCTGCCTACACTGCCACTAGAATGAGCTCTCGAAAGTGTAAATCTGAGGATGTCAGTCCTCTGCTTCTGATTTATTTTTAGAATGGGGATGCTTTCCTATTGCCTACTGAAAGTAGTCTCACATCCCTTAACTTTATTGATAGCACTGCAGAACTTAGGCACCTGCTCCCTGATTCCCCCTGTTTTTTTTCTCCTCCAGATAACCAATGGTTACCCCCACTCTGAGCTGCTCACTGTTGCTGAGACTCACTACTCTATATTCATTCTTGCCTTTCCCTCTGCTGCCTGAACCACCCTTCCCCCAGCCTCTGCATGCTCCAGGCTTTCCCACAGCCCACGCCCACAAGCAGGCTCCTCTAGCAGCCTATTTTCATCCTTTCCAGCTGGCCATCCTCTCTTCATCCCCCACATGCTCACATGTTCATCACATGTTGGAAACACACAGAGCAGCAAGACTAGAACTGTGCATGCACGGACTTCTCCTTTCAACCACGTAACACGCAAACTGTTTGTCGAGCTTCCATTGTATGCCAGGCACTACGGACATAAGAATGAGTAGCACGCAATTCCTGCCTTCAAGGAACTTACACTCTAGTGAGAGCAATAGACAAGCAAGTGGATGTCTGAATACGGTCATCTAAGTATTATGCTCACCTTAAATAGTAAGCATAAATTATAATAAATAAATTAATACAATAATAATAAATAAAATATAATACATAAATTAATACAAATAAATTTATAAATTCCTGAAGAGCCGTATCCTTAGCATCCCTTTTGCTCACATACATTTTAATAAAGAAATATTGTCCAAACATTAAACAAATCCTCAGAATTTTATGGTAGAAAGTGTAGAAAGTGTGACTCGTTGTGTCTAACTGCAAGAAGATATAACAAACACCACTGCATTTTATAAAGTCCTGTATATCAAAAAGTATTTCTATATCAGGAATGGAGCCAGATCTGGTCCCTGCAGACCCATTCCATATCTATCATTAAAAACCAAATGACTACAGTCTTTACTCAGAATAATGAGCAGCCATGCCAATTGCCATTTTAACATGTGACAGTCAAAACCATTCAGAGAGGCAGAGTGAGAATGCAGTTCTGATGCAATGGTGTCTTAATCAAATAGTTTTTTAATCAATTGCTTATGGTTACATTTTTTTGATGTGCTTGCGTTACTGCTCCTAAGGAGAGGTGTTAGAAGTGGCAGTTTTATTACGCTTTTGTCCTAGTCAGCCATGATGTCCCAGACCCTGTTGGAATGATTTTAAAAGAAATGATAACAACTCAAAAGTCTAGTCAGCAAATTTAATTATATACATGCATTGAAAAATTATTAAACAAATAGTTTTTCAAAGTAATAAAGATGAGAAATGCTACTTGTAGGACACGTAGGAGATAAGACAGTGAAGGTCTTAATTTCTTGGGTTTTCTAAGCATATGCCTCCCTGTCTTTGATTCTCCTGTTCCATCAACCTGAAATGCTCCCTCCATGCTGTTCCCTAGACAGTTACATGGCATCCTTCGCTGGTGCTTCCCTGATGACACCACCACTCCTCTTGGGCTTGCTACAGCTTGTATTCCACTAGCTTGTGAACTCTAAGAGAGCAAAAGTCAAGTCTCATCCTCTGTAGCTCTGGAACATACTATAAGTATCTGTCTAATGAAAGAGAGTTCATTCCAATTCAGTTAGGAAACTAGTAAAACAAAGAGATGATATAAATATTCCCCACAGTGGAAAAGAGGATTTTGCAGTAAATGTTGGAAATAAAATATTTAAAATCATGAGAACACATGGATACAGGGAGGGGAACGTCACACACTGGGGCCTTTCAGGAGGTCAGGGGAAAGGGGAGGTAGAGCATTAGGACAAATACCTAGTGCATATGGGGCTTAAAACCTAGATGACAGTTTGATAGGTGCAGCAAACCACCATAGGACATGTATACCTATGTAACAAATTTGCATGTTCTGCACTGTATCCCAGAACTTAAAGTAAAATTTAAAACAATTAAAACAAATACATCACCACTAAATAAGGCAATCTTAAAATGATAATGTCAA
This sequence comes from Cacajao melanocephalus, assembly GCA_963573385.1. NCBI lineage: Eukaryota > Metazoa > Chordata > Mammalia > Primates > Pitheciidae > Cacajao > Cacajao melanocephalus. Next base: position 47,788 of record CAUYLG010029986.1, read on the forward strand.
ATGCTGAGACAATCTGAAAATGATAATGCCAAATGCTGTAGAACTTACAGTAAAATAGGGATAGATAATCTGCAGCAGTAGTGCAATAATTTGCATGTTTTATTTATGGCAAGAAAACAATATGGAAATGACATAGTTAATTATTGCACATCAATCTGCTGTAGTTTGAATATGTACCTAAAGTTCATGAGTTGAAAAAACTTAATCCTCAGTGCAACAGTGTTAAGGGGTGTGACCTTTAAGACATGATTAGGTCATATGGGCTTTGTTCTTATGAATGAATCAATGCTGTGATCACAGGAATGGTTCCTCATTATGGGAGTAGGTCCCTGATGAAAGGATGAGTTCATCTTCCATCCCTGCTTACTCTCTCTTGCCTTTGCTTTGCCCTTCCACCATAGGATAATACAGTAAGACGGCCCTAGCCAGATACAGCCCCTCAATCTTACAATTCCCAGCCTCCAGAACTGTAAGAAGTAAATCTCTGTTCTTTATAAATTACTCTCAGATATTCTGTTATAGCAGCACAAAATGAACGAAGATACAATGCAATAAAACATTCCATGACAATTAAATATGATAGTTATAAATACTCTGACATTATGCCTTATGAAACTGTGCATTTCATAATACACAAAAGCTGCAAATAAAACAGACACGGTTTGACTTGGATGAACCTTTAATATGTTTTATTTTTATTTTTACTAGTGTGCTCTACTGATTCAACAGAATAAAAATCATAAACTTCTTTTTCGGACTGTGTTCTAAAGTTCTAAAGTAATTTCTAGTAACTTCATATTTGTGCCACACCATGACTCAACACAATTTCTAAATATTTTGAAAATATTCCCTTTCCCTCTCTACACATAAACTGTATATATGTATTTGTGGATGTATTAGGGTGACTATTTTATTGTATTGTTGTAAAAAACAGTTACAGGTAAATTCCAGGTAAACACATTATATTGAATATACAAATACTTCCTCTCAAAATTCCATTAAATGACAATATTGGGTTTCTGTAAAGGGCATCAACTGGGTACCACAGTGGCTCATGCCTGTAATAGCCCGGTGATTTGGGAGACAGAGGTGGGAGGATCACTTGAACCTGGGAGTTTGACCCCAAGGCCGAGCATATGTGTCAGACCCCATCTCTAAAAAAAATAAATAAATAAAAAAGAAAGAAAGACAGAAAGAAAAGAATAAGCTGAGTGTGGTGCACAGGCTCGAAGTCTGGGACACTGGGGTGAGAGGATTGCTTGAGCCCAGGAGTCTGAGGCTGCAGCAAGGTATTATAGCACCACAGTACTCTAGCCTGGGCAATACAGCAAGACCTTAAAGAACTAGAAGCAGAACTACCATTTGATCCAGTAATCCCATTACTGGGTATCAACCCGAGGGAAAAGAAGTCATTATGTGAAAAAGATACTTGCACATGCATGTTTATAGCAGCACAATTCACAATTGCAAAAATATGGAAACGGCCCAAATGCCCATCAAATCAACAAGTGGATAAAGAAAATAATGGCATTCTCAGCAACAAGGTTGGAATTGAAGACCATTATTGTAAGTGAAGTAACTCAGGAATGGAAAACCAAACATCTTATGTTCTCACTCCTAAGTGGGAAGTAAGCTATGAGGATGCAAAGGCATAAGAATAATACAATGGAATTTAGGAACTTGGGGAAAAGGTAGGAAGTGGATGAGGAATGAAAGACTACACATGGGGTCCAGTGTACACTGTTCAGGTGATGGGTGAACCAAAATCTCAGATATCACCACACAATAATTTATTTATGTAACCAAACACCACTGGTTACCCCAAAAAACTATTGAAATAATAAGAAAAAAGGCATTAATAATAAGAAGAGAGAAGAAAAGAGGGAGTAAGCATATGCATAAAATTTTGGAAGCTGGAAAGCAAAAGGTCAAAGAGTAGTGACTTAGTAATACTGAGAAAAATGAATCATAAGCTGGTCATGAGGAAAGTTGAGAGGCAATCCATTTTAGACCCCAGAACCCCTCAAATGGCTCAGGATAACACTGGGTACCTCTGAAAGTGAGGGTAAAGATGGTGCTTTTCAGAAGCAGCCTCCCTGTTGAACGTGCATCTGAGTAGTAGTTTGATTTCAAGATTATTTCCCCACTCTGCTGAGCAACTTTCTCTCTCCCACCCCAGCATGAGGATGAATTGTTTTGTTCTCTGTGGATGATAGAGCAAAAGTTCTGCTTTGAAAAGTAAGAAGCTTCATAAAAGAAATGTGTGTTTCTGCCTTTTACAAATACTATTCAGGTGCCTGGAGTGAAGAATTTGAAAGGTGAGCTGGAGTCAGAAGGTAGGGAAACCAGTTAGCAGACTATGAAAGCTAGGTAAGAGATCATCTGGAGTGTGAATCCCTGGAGAAATATTTTCTAGGAGGTAGAAATCACGGGCCTTGGTAAGTGACTGGATGTAAAGGAGGGACCAGAGAGGGATAAATTAAGGATGACTCCCAGATTTCTGTTTTGGGTGACCAGATAGTCTCTCTCTCTTTCTGTCTCTTTTTCTCTCTCCCACCCTCAGTGTTTTAATTCTTCTGATAATTCCATGATAAATCCTGGTAATGCAAATATTTTTGGAAAGGAAGGAAAAACACATTTTAGTCATAATTTCTCCACCATCTATCTACTCCAAGCTTCATAGCAGCAGTAGGTTTCAAGCAGGATACTTGGGAGAGAGAGTAGAGATACCATGTAGGTGAGATGCTTACAAACTAGGTGGTAGGAACTTGAGATTTCATATGTTGAATATATAAAGTTGAGTGATGCCCTTCTCTCTGCAAACTAGCCATCCCTACTATGTGCCATCTAGAGAAATGATTCCATTTGTCTTTGTTATTTGCATCATTTCGGGGGTTACAATTCATCCTGGTGTCTCTCCCCAGTACATTCTTCCATCCAAATTGTTGATACTACTTTTTGGATACTGTTACTGACAAGCAAGACATGGGGAGATGGACAGATCAAGGGAATGCTTGCTTTGCCTTGTCTGGGCAACACTTCTTCTAAGTGGTATTTACTGGTATTTGTCAGTAGGATGAAGCACATTTTAATGTCATGTAACCTTTCTAAAAACAGGATCTTCTATTTATATATCTCTCTGTAATTGTAGAAGGAATCACAAGATAAAAAGTGACCTTGGCAATGCCTCAATACGGCATCTTGACACAGTTTATCCATTACAAAGTTAAGATGTCTTCTTACTGGTCATCGTTAGTAACAGCTTTGTATCTATGGCCACTTCCTGGAAGACACATGCAGTTGAGTCGTTAAAACAAAAAATCTTTTTTCATCACAGCCAGGGAACAACTGCAGAATATCTGCGTGGCTAATGCTGCCATATCTTTTTTAGGCGAACAGCTGGTAGCTCAATGACTTTCTTTCTTTTAAAAAAAAGATACTTCTTGCTCTCAAGTTTCAGCAGGGAGCCGCTGCTTCATCATCAAGTCATGTCACATATTTTATAGTGCTAAACTTTGCCGTAGGAGTTGAGAAACAAAAATGAAAGAAAATTGATGCACTCTATGAATCGGTGCCAGTGAACGGAAAGTAATGGGTGGGCATAAAACTCGGCATCTAGTGAGGATGAGGGTAGCACAGTCCCCATTGACATCGGGAACTTGAACTTTAGAGCCATTTCAGATGCCTGGAGGAACAACAGCACTCAGCAGAGGGTTTACAGTAGTGGTGTGATTTGATCATGGGTTCTCAGTGCAATTTCAGGGGGATGGAGTGTGTAAGAGAACGAACTCAGATGAAAAGACTTTAGCTCAGTAAGGAGATCAGAAATGATATGACAGACTGCTTACAAATGAGAAACAAGAGTCAGGTATGATATTTTCCACATGGGAAAATGCATGAATGCAACAAAATGCATCATCCCTTAACACATAAGAGGAGAAATAATTCTGCCCTATGGCATTAAAAGGGAAACAGAACAGTAGAGTAATTAATAAAAAGGAATGAATGTCATTTATATATAAAGAGTGCTTACAAATAATTAAGAAAGAATTTTATAATGATACATAAAGAAAAGACAAATATTGAATATTACAAGAGAAGAAATGTATCCCATGAATAAACATTTACAAGGTTTAGTCTGAGTAACAAAGAGTGCTAAGTAGAACAACGATGAAGTATCATCTTGCATTTCTTATTTCAATGGAAAATGACAAAAGTTGCAGTGGAATGGTTGCACGTTTACATTGCTGGTGGCAGTAAGTTTTTGTAAATCTTTTCTCGAAAGGAAGTTGTCAAATGGTGTAAATATATTCCTATTGAGTAATAGACATTTTGGGAACCTTTCCTGGGTTTGACAATTCTAAATATAGAATAAGATGTATAAACTGAGAGATTAATTGTGTGTGTGTGTGTGTGTGTGTGTGTGTGTGTGGTGTGTATTTAGAGCTTAATATCAGAAGAAACCAGCACAGCACAAGTTAAATAAATGATGACCTACCCATTGCCTAGATGAATTAAACATTTTAATTATGACAATTATGTAACAACTTGAAAAGCAGGTATAATATCTAACTAGGTGTAAAATAAATAAGCAGGATATTTAATGGGAAATGCACTATGATTATGACTATGTAAAAAATAATAGCTACCATTTATTTAGAAGTCTCTCTTGTCAGCCACTTTGTTAAGCACTTTGCATTGATGATCCTATTGAATCTTTGTAATAGCCCCATGAGGTTAGCATCCCATTTACAAATGAGCAAACTTTGACTTGGAAAAATGAAGTTTATTGCCTCAAGTGACAGAGTTAGTGAATAGTCTTGAGTATTCTGGGCTCAGCTCTGGAATTTCTAACCACTACTATGTATTACCCTTCCTGTGAGAACAGAGCAGAAGGCCTGGACAGGAAAATGAAAAAAAAAATGTGAAAAGTAGATTCAGAATGAGGTTGTTGTTATTTTTATCCTCTGTTTTTAGAAGATCCTTTTCTCTATGAGGGATATTAACAATGCCTGTCTGATTTAACTTGCAAATATTATTTTTGATTTGTTATTTGATCTGTGACTACCTTTTAAAACAGAAATCTATACATGTTTGCAATGTCTGAGCCAGGTTCACATTATAGATTCCATATTGATCTGGAGTTGAAAAGGTACAAAGTAATCTCAAATCTTTGAGAATTAAGTCTCCCCATGGAAGTTATTGCAGCTTATAGAGCCAGATAAGTTATTAAAAGCATCATTTAAGTTTTCTACCACTTGTAAGGTATTTATAAGACAAAGAACATAGAAAAGGCAGAATAGTGTCACTCCCTAGTGACAATTTTGCATTTGCACCATAAAAATATAGTGATCTACAATTTATACATGATTTTCATGTCTCTTAAAACATTAACATTTAAACACCTGGAAACTGACTTTTGGTGATTAACCTTTAAAAAATGAATAGTCTATTTATCCCTGTGTTTCAAAGGTCTTGACATATCACAATACCTCCAAAAATGTTTAAAGTTAGAGCATAAAGGGGAAAAAAGAGAGGAATGGAAGAAAGAATAAATCAATGGAGAGTAGACAGGAACTAAGGAATCAGACAAATTTTCTCATGTAACATGACATTTTCCACCAAGATGCCTTTAGCAAAACATTTTATTTTCTAACTCTGAATTCTTTCCCTAAGAGAACAGCATCAAAAGGAGTCCATCTTCAAGACACCCCTAAGAAGACACGATATATAAAAGTAAATGATATTTATTTTATGACTGTAGTGCCCAAAAGTGCAGTACATAGAGAAGAATTACTGCTTTTTCCACTAGAGTGGATATGGGTTTGAGATTGGGCACAGCTAGCTCTGTTAGAGAAAGTTTGACTTCCTTTGTATGTCAAGGACTTGAGCAGTGGTTTAATTATGAGAAGGACCTTGCCAAACTTGGGAAGGTGGAAAAGAGGACAACCAATGAATCATGGAAGCTTACTCATGTGAGTTATGGAAGAATATTATGCAAGTTGAACTGTTATGAGTGGAGGGAAATAGGTGGATTTTAAAGCATAACACATTTGAAAGAGATAGACTTTACAAATTCTGTTTTAAGTAGAAATCTATAAACACACACACACACTTAAATGTTTGTGTGTCTAGAGCTATACCTGTGCCTATATCTATATGAATATATATATAGTGTGCAGATAAATACATAGATATGGTGTTTCTCTTTAAAAATCCAGCAGAAAGTTATAATATGAAACTCAAAAACTAGAGAGAGTAATAAATAATATTTATTGGACGCTACCATATGTTAAATATTTTACATACCTGATCTTATTTCAGTCTTTCCAATGATCCTATTAGGATTACCCTGTTTTATAGCTGAGGAAACAAAGGCTCCAAGCAGTTAAATAATTTTCCAATGTTTACTCACAAGAAGTTAGGAGGCTAGAACCCAAGGCTGAATTGGCAGCCTTTTATTTTCTTCTACTATACCCGCTGACTTTAAAATATATTGATGGCTTCCCACACTACTACAATGGATTTGTGTCTCAAATCTATTTGTTCTCAACAAAGAGCCACAAGACACTGAGAAGCTGGACCAAGTTTTATTTTTCATTAAGTGGAGTTATGAAAATAAACAAAAAATATTGCTAACATAAAATACAATGCACTTTTCTGCTCAGGAATGAGTTAGAAATCCAAGGAAAAACCAAACCAAGCCACAACTAATAACCAGATGTTTTTTTGGCTGAAGTAATGATACAAGGATTACTTACTATCGATGCTCTGGTCATTGGGTCAAGGAAAAGCCTGGCAAACTCTTGGATCTTTTATTGGAATAGTAATTATACAGTACCAGAGACAGAAAGATCTCATTTGTTTGTAAGACAAACTACTTGGGTTACTTTATCATGAGCCTACAAGGGTCTTTGAAGTATAATCTTAATATAATTGTGAAATGAAGATGTAATTTGAGGCTCTCCATTATGTTGTAGAGTTTCCTTCTACATTACTTAAAGTATTTTATGAACAGCAAGCAAGTTATTTAATAAAATTAATGAAATCCAGTAACTGTTTCTTCTTTGACAAATTACCTTATCAAATTAAAAACAAAACCTTTGGACATAGATTAAACTGATAACAACATTTTAAACAGGAAAACTGAGAACTCCCCAAATGTTTCTTGATCTTTGTAAAGATCAGAAATGGGGTATAATTTTTGGATGGGATGAGGATAATTTTGGATGGGATATATTTTAGGTCTAATTCTGGAATGTACAAGGTTATTACTTATACTCTTCAATCTTATTTCTTCGTGTTCTTTCTTTCATACTAAAATTCCTGTTTTCCAACCTTACTGACATTGTCCCTCATTAATTTTTCCATAATGCTTAAGTCTTCATGAGGATCTCAACTGCATCTGCATTATATCTGATTTTATAAAAAAGCCAGTGGCACAATTCTCATCTTCAAAAATTAGAAAAACATTCCCAGATGTTTGGGGATAATGTTTGGCGTTTGGACCCAGGACATTTATGTGGGAGTCCCAGCTCCACCACTTACTCACTGGCTGAGTAGCTCGGACAAGTCACTTCACTTTCCTGAATGCCAGCGCCTTCACCTGCAGAGTCTTATCAACTGCACGCATTAGCGTGGGTTAAGTAAAATCTTGGAGGTAATAAAATCAGTTCCACTAGTGTGGATGCTTAGTAACTCTTGGTGAGAAGATGCATTTGTCCAGAAATCTTTCTGTAAACTTCATTGTTTTGAAAAATAAATGACTTAACTGTAAGCTTTACATAAGTAACTTGGTTCAAAGCTTCATGAAAGTGGACACTGTTTCTTTATGTTCACCCTGGAAATTGCAGGCTGTACCACACTGGCTGGTGTAAACTAGGATCTCAAAGTCATAGCCATTGAATACAAAGAAACATTAATGATGTAGCCGATCAGTAAATCAATCAGCAGGTATCCATTGAATGCTTACAATGCATGTGTGTGAAGCAGATGGGAAATCCATGGCTGCTTTATTACTCTTTTGTAAGCCCTAAGAAAACAGCTACTTGATACAAATGGCTCAGCTGTATCTCTTTAGTTCTATAGTAGCTGAAACAGTTGCTGGTCTAATATAAATGACTGACAAATGTGGGTGGAGTGAAGGATTGTTTCTATCAAGTGTATATAGTAGTAGAGGGGAGAGAGGGGATGCACACTAAACTTTGAAAACCACTAATTTCTCATCTGTGGGCAGAATGGAGATTCGGACATGGGCAAAGCTTTCAGAGGAATAGGGCTTCATAGAGGAGGTGAGAACCGGCTAGGATGATAGCATGGGTAGGCTTTTTGAAAGTGGAAAAGAATCGCAATGGCCTCTTAGAGGGGTACAGCAGGTGCACACAGAGACATGGGTTCAAGAATGGTATGGAAGGAGAGAGGCACACAGAGACAGGTTCACTCTACAGCATTCCTTGGAGGGGGCTTTGTCATTGATAAGGATCTTACTCTGTTCTGTCATGGATTGATAGATGGGATGAGCCATTTAGATTCTCTCAATCTCAGCAGTTCTGAGATGTCCTAACAGTAGCACTCATCACAGAGGGCCCTGGATATGACAATGTCTCTAAGATTGTTGAAACATGAAAATTGCCATTTCAAACCCTTAAATTGTTTTCTGTCTCACAGATTGAAATTTGCATTTATCATTGTAGCAACGTCTCTTTTTCTAGGGAGATCACTTCATGGGGCTCTTAGATACCAGAACTTTAAGCCTCACCCAAGTTCCTGGAGAAAATGAAAATCTTGACCTATTTGAATGTAGGTAATTTAGGCAGAGAGCAGGTTCTACAAAGCTATGTAGCTGATCATTCTGTAACTGGAAAAAACAATTATGTTTTCCTTATGTATATGTCAATTTATTTTAAAGTTATGAGTGTTCTTCTTTGGATGTGTATTGTCAGCCATGTGGGATGCTGTAGTAACACCATGCAGGTACAGGCCTAACTGATTATATTGAAATAGTGGCAGAAAAACTTAAATACTGGGTTTGGCATGGCTCAACATAGATATATGTTTTTGAGATGCAAAATGTGACATTATTTAACACCAAATCAAGTACTGAGGCTGTATAATGTTTTAATTGCAGGGAGGAATTGGCTTTTCCTAAAAGAAGTGGACATTACTATTGTTATCTCCCTGAAAGAGGGCTTAATGTATGACAAAAACCAGTGAGAATTCTGAAGGTGACCCGAAGCTCCATGAGGAAAGGCATTTGGCCAGAGTGAAGGAAAAAAAAAATGTCTTTCCAGTCCTCAATTAGCAGACATGCTCAGGTCACTGGCTGTGAAGGGAGGTGAGCTTTCCCATTCCAACCCTTCCTGATAGCCAGGAGCTGAGCAGAACCTGACCCAAGCTGGGCCAGGCAGGTGCTCCATCTTGATTAGTGCAATTGGTTGTGATCATGCACTGTAATTAACAGCATGGCTCTGAAGTAAGAAGGCGTTAATTCAAATTCTGATCTGATAGTTGGGCAAGTCACTTTACCTCTCTGTGCTTCAGTTTCTGCATGTATAAAATTGGGGTAATAATAAAAGCATCTGTCTTTTATGTCTTTTAATGGCCATTGAGGTAACACATGTAACTCCTCCTTACTGTGATCTATTCATTTTTCTTTGTTATAGCACATGTCATCTTATAATATCAAATTTGTTATGCTTATTTTTTATTGCATCTTTCTCCACAGGAGAATACAAATTTCACAAGGGCAGGGATTTTTGTCTAGCCCTTAAGAGAGGGATTTTTAAAAGTAGATACTTAATAAATATTTTTTGACTGAATAAAGCACTTAGAAGGATGCTCAAAGAATGTAAGCATCCTTACATGAGGATGCATAAAAGGACAGCTTTATTCCTTCTCTTTTTGTTACCTGCAGTGTCCAGTAAAATCTTATTGTACATTCTAGCCTGGCCTCTGGTGTGGTCAGGCAATTCAGAAGAGCCTATTTCATGGCCAAGACACAATGTCCCTGCTGCCTCCACTGTGGCACTGTCCTGCCTGCACCATGGGAAAATCATCAGAAGTCACAGGAGCCCCATTAATGGAATTTAGTTCTGGTTTATAAGCTAGCATAGTCCAGTCATTGGTCTCATATAAAGTAAGAGAGGAAAAAGAAAAAGGGGGGAAAAAAGCTAATACTTTATTTTCTTCAGTCTGGATGTAGACCTTATCCCAATAGTAGTATGAGGAGATAAAGTCTGCAATGATTCACTGTCTGTTGGTGGCAGGCATTTTTGTTTCACTATTGGGATAACGAGATAATAAAATAATGATCATATTACTAACAATAAAAGTGCACTTGGTACTTATTGAGTACTCTTCTAAGCCTGTCACATGCATTATTTCATTTAATCAAAAAAGTTGAAATTTGGGAGAGATGCTGTGGCCATTTTCAGATGAGGATAAAGAGGCTCAGAGAGGTGCAGTGATGTGGTCAGTTCTGTTTAGAGGCAGCTGCAGGGCAGGGAAGCACACCACATGTGTCTGCAGCTCATAAACTAGAGTTTATACTAACGAAAGTGTTATTCTAACTTAATCTATATGTGGTTCCAGCTTATGAAGGTGGGTGGCTGATGGGGCAAAGGCAGTGTATTAGATTCTTTTCATGCTGCTAATAAAGACCTACCTGAGACTGGGTAATTTATAAAGGAAAGAGGTTTAATGGACTCACAGTTCCACATGGCTGGGGAGGCCTCACAATCATGATGAATGGCAAAGGAGGAGTAAAGGCACATCTTGCGTGGTGGCAGGCAAGAGATCTTGTGCAGGGCAACTGCGGTTTATAAAACCATCAGATCTTGTGAGACTTATTCACTATCACAAGAACAGTATGGGAAAGACCTGGCCCCATGATTAAATTACCTTCCACTGGTTGCCTCTCACAACATGTGGAATTATGGGAGCTACAATTCAAGGTGAGATTTGGGTGGGAACACAGCCAACCATAGAAGGCAGGTAGATTAATATTCACAGAACCCTGCTTCAGGAGGTAGATAAGGTGCTGCGAATGGGGATAACTGAACATGTCTAGGAAACCAAGGGGTTTTGTGGGAGCAGTAACATTTCCTAGACAGCAGGAGGGAAGTGGCAGGATATGATGGGCCCAGAGTGTGTGTGGCACACAGGGAACAACAACTACCTGTGCAGGGACAGAGACTCGAAGGATGCTGCTACTTCCAGGGGATGTAGACAAATTGTCTGGCTCAGATTTTAATGCTGAAATCAACAACTGGCCTTTATTTAAGTCTGAGGTGCCTATGGTTATGTGCACAGAAATCACCTTTGAAGCCACTGAGGGAAAAGCAGCTTACGGGGGTTCATGAAGCCACTGAGGGAAAAAGCAGCTTATTGGGGTTCATTAGGTTTCAGACAGAGCTCAGGAGTTTGCATGTTAGCATGCAGTCCAAGAGCTTCTGATGATGTCCTGGGGATCACACTTTGAGGAATGTGGCTATTTATAATGGAAACCCATTGACAGCTTTATAGAAGTGATACACTAAAGAAAGTGGGTACATCCATGCTTTACAAAAGTCCTCTCATGGGGCTTTAAGGATGACCTAAAAGAGAAGAACTAAGGCAGGAAAGCTCTTAGAAAGCTGACCCAATAATACAACTCAGCCAGAACTGGGCTATGGAGGCACAAGCTTTCATGGAAGCAGGTTCTAACCCATGGTCAGCTTCCATTGTCTGGGATTCTTCATTTACTAGAGTCATAACCCACTGACTGGGCAATGGCAGCATGAAGATCAGCACCTGCTGGGAGAAAAACTCTCCATCGACAACAGGAGAGAAACCCACCTTGGTCAAAACAAGCCTGACATACAAGTAGGGTATCAGTTTGAAATATTTTGAGAAGTGAAATTGTTCAGCTTCTATGACATTTTGGCTTTTACATGACAGTTTGGAGTATCTTGTAGTCATAGGTATCCTTGATGAATTGAACAGCTGCAGTGCCAAGGATATGGTGCTGCATCACCATTTAAAGTGATGAAGTGGGTTGTGTTCATTTACTCATCACTTATAAGCAACCTACTACGGTAGGTAGGAACAGTAGCAAAGACACAAATGACTTGGCCACAGGATGCTTTTTGGGATGAGAGTAACAGAATACAGTAACACAATGAATGATGCAACCAGGTTGCAGGTGAGGTCTAGGGAAAAGTATGCAAGCATTCAGAGGTAGGAGCAATGGCTTCTACCTGGGATAATCCAAGAGTACAGTAGGACTTGAAAGAGAAAGAGGATTGTGCAGACAGAGAGTAGATGGAAAGAGATTTCAGGCTTTGGAAGTCACCTGCGGGAGTGGCTAGAGACAGCCACGTGGGGGTTGAGAGCATAGGACATAGGAGCTCATACAAACTGAAGCTTAGAGTTCATACATGGGTAAGAGGATTGGAAACAACAACCAGTAAGGCAAACTACATTTACTGAACATTTGTCATATACTAGAAATGCTCTAAGTGCCTTGAATATATGGACTCTGAATGTTGCAACAACCTTATAGGGTGGCTCCTTGTCCTGCCAGATAGAAAGGCCTTGACTATCAATCTAATGAGCTGAAATTTATTCTTCTGGCCATAAGTGATCAAACTGTGATCTCAAACTGCTCTACACTGCCCCACTGTTCCATGGAGATGCCTCAGAGGGGTGCTGTAGGGGGAGACAGGGAATCCAGAGGGCAGAGACTCCTCAACTAAAGTCTAAACTAAAGATGATCTGCTGTCATCTGTTTTTTCGTCTAGGCTTTTAATTATTACTCTCTTAATTTTTCTTAAGTCTAGAAATTATTTGGAGTAGTGAAGTGTCATGATAAAATCAGAATATGTAAACATAAGACTAATATGGGAGTTTGTGTAGGATTACATAAAGAGGAAAGTTTACATTGATTAAGTAGTCTAGACAAGAGATAATGGAGCCAAGTGCAGGGGCAGTGACAGCAGCTATGGTGGGGACAATGAAAAGGTATAGATCAATCCTAGAGTTAAGGTAAAGGTGGGCTTCAGCTGACTTGGGAACTTGTGGGGAGTGCACGGGAGCAGGGAGGTGGACAGGATGGCTCTAATGTGAGCGGAGCAAGTTGGCCTATGGGACGAGGGGGCGGAGCTCAAGTCTGGCTGTAACCAGGTTTTATCTTGTCATACTTGCCATCTTCTCTGTGCAGAGAAGCTGGCTTTCCCACTGGGAAGGACTCTGGAGTCATTCTACACCCAGCACAGCATCTCCAATGAATTAAGACCTTGATGAATCTGTACTGATCTAATTTGACTATCCCCATGACATCATCCCAAGTTCAAGTTTTAGACAAGGTGGAGACAGAATGTGCTTTCTCTTTGACTTAAATAGATGAAGAGAATGAGATTAGCTTTCAGACAGCTCTTGGGGCATGAATTCATCAGGCAGAGTGATGCAGCAGAGAAAGCAATGGTTTTTGTAGCTAGAATGACCCGGGTTCTAATCTTGCCTTGTCCATTTCTACACTTGCCTCTTTGGAATATGTTAATTGTTCAGCACCTGTTTTTGCATTTGTACAGTGAGGGAAACAATATCTGTCCTTCTTAAATGCTGTGATCGTACATTGTCATAATTTATGTAATGCTCTAATATACTGTTTGGGTATTTAGTAAGTGTTACGCAAATGTTAGCACCTCTATCCCCCACACCATGTAAAAGAAATAATTCCCTCTTAAACCCCTCTCTGTGTCTGAAATATCTCTAAGGTGTGTTTGTGCATATTAAAGGCTATTAGGTAAATTAATGAAAACATCCATGATATTCTCTAACGTGGATGTGAAAGTGAAAATCAACTAGGCTAGGCTGTGAGTGAGGGTTGTATTCAGCATAGTGGTACGAAAAGGTAAAATCATTTCATTAGAAATGAGAGACCTCCACCAAGGACATGACATATTTTTATAGGTGTCATATGGGAGGTCAGAAAGCAACAGAGAGCTGAAGTCACTTCACAAAGCACTTTGCACTTTGTCTTTTACTTCATACGTATTTAGAATCATTAATACCCTTCAGATGTGATTATTTTCCTTTGCTTTTGTTTTTCTGGAAGGGAAATATATACATATATAGCTTGATTTTCTAAAAAAAAAAAAATCCAGATTCTTGATTTGAAAACAGTAATTGTGAAGCACCTGGAGGTGAAGTCAAATACCAAGGATTTAATACCAATGCTATTTGTAATTTGCATAGTCTACAAAAATAATCAATCTTGCATTGTTTTAACTTCAATGAGTACACAGCAGTTGATGGCTTTGCCTGGGATAATCCTCTTCAAATGTTATTTTCAATTCAAAAGTGCCTGCTGAATAATACTGAATTTCCTTAATATAGCAATGGCATGCTGCCCACGGAGGGCGGAGGGTAGCTCTGCTGTGGAGCTGAAAGGAATGATGCGGCAGCAGGGAGCACCTAGGGTAGCACCAGGTGTTCCGCATGAATGGCCGAGGGGGCAGGCATCTACTGAGAGGCTTACATTTTGGGTTTTTCCAGGCATAGTCAAGGATTGGCACCAACCCAGAGGCAAGACCAACATGTTTCTGTTGTGGCTTGATGAAGCTGGCTTTTCATGACTTGCAAGATCTAATTGTTAAATAGTCAGAATTTTGGGTAGCTCATTTTTGATGTGTCGGTTGTTTGAAACAGGCCATGGTGTGAGTATTTACACCATGGAAATAGGCAAACACTCTATACCACCCCTACCGGAGCTGGTTTGCTGGCATACCATTGCCAGTGACACTTGAAATGGTATTTATTTATTTATTGAGACAGTTCCACTCCTGTTGCTCAGGCTGGAGTTCAATGTTGTGATCTCAGCTCACTGCAACCTCTGCCTCCCAGGTTCAAGAGATTCTCCTGCCTTAGCCTCCCGAGTAGCTGGGATTACAGGCATGTACCACCACACCCTGGCTGATTTTGTATTTTTAGTAGAGACAGAGTTTCTCCATGTCAATCAGGCTCATCTGGAACTCCCGACCTTAGGTGATCTGCCCACCTTGGTCTCCCAAATTGCTAGGATTACATGTGTGAGCCACTGCGTCCAGCCTGGAATGGTTTTATCCTTTCTACCACTAAGATGAAGTTAAAGGTGCCTTATGCCATTACTTTGTCTGAAGTCCAAGTCTAAGATTATATCATGGCTTAATCCAGTTTATTTGGTAAATATTTTGAGTCCCTAATCAGTTCCAGGCATTATATATCAAACTATGCAATCCTTATCTTTTTAAACCCCTGTAGTAGCCTATGCAGTAGATCTTGTTATCCAAAATTTATAGATGAGGAAACTGGGTCTGCAACAGCTTAAGAAACTTGCCCATGGCTTCCTGTGCCACACGTGGCTGAGGAAGAACTGAAACTCAGTGCTGCTTAAGCACACACCCTCCAGGACCAGAGATAACTTTGAGGAGTGTTTGTTTTCAGTGAGACGTCTCTGAATGAGACAAGGCGTCCAAGAGCACTCTGAACTTGCACATTCCTGAACTTTAAATTTCTAATGACTCTTGGAAACAGAAAAGAAACAGCCCTTCTTCTTTCAGCATCTCACTTAGAGGCAATGAAACCCGCAGCAGCGGAGTCTGCTTCCCTAAGAAGTGCAGCTAGATTCTGCAATGGCCATTTTGATGAGTTATTTCTACATTTTGACAGATTTTCTCAGAATATGATCTACCTCTGAAGAGCAATAACATCCCAGATAGCATCTTCAATGAGGTATTTGAATGGCCGTTAATTCCAAATCAATATGATTACTCAAAGTGAGTTGTTTGTTTGTAGAGTGAATCTGTGGGTGTTCCCAACAGCAAGCTTGCACAATTTAAAGAGGAGAGATTTAGGGATTCTTTGAGAAAGCAGCTGCAGGGTAGAAAAACAGCAGGATGGAAAGGGTAGAATGGCAAACGTGGCTTATCTTGTCCTGCCTGGTACCCACTTAATACCAAGGGAGAAACTGAGGAATCATTATTTATTCACTCATTGGTTTATTCTATTTTTTTAACTTTTTTTGTCCAACACATATTTTTGAGTATGAATGGCTCCTTGCCATGTGCTGAAAATAGTTTTGAAAAAAAATCTATGGGTGGTCCTTGCCCTCAGAGAGTTGCCAGATGGGGAAGACAGTCCTCAAACTAATTATTACACACTTAGTTATTTAATTTCTATTGTAATACACTCTCTCTTAGAGAAAGATGGATTGCAACAAGAGCAAATAACAGGGGAGCCCACCTAGAGCCAGGTGATTAGGTAGTTCTTCCTTGAGAAAATGATATGTAGTTGTGATTTGAAAGAGGAGGAGTTGAGCAGATGAAGAGAGAAAGGTAAACAGCTCTAAAAAGAGGAGGGCATCGCTGGGCTCATCACTGTAATTGCAGCACTTTGGGAGGTAGAGGCGGGAGGATTGCTTGAGCCCAGGAGTTTGAGAATAGCCTGGCAACATAGTGAGACCCTGTTTCTACAAAAATATTTTTAAAAATAATGGGGAATGCTGGCACACACCTCTAGTCCCAGCTACTTGGGAGGCTATTGTGGAAGGATCGCTTGAGCCCAGGAGGTCCAGAGGCTGAGGCTGCAGTAAGCCATGATCACACCATTGCATTCCATCCTGAGAGACAGAGTGAGACCCAGCCTAAATAAATAAATAAATGTAAATGGCATGTGTCAGAAAGACCCAGGAATGTTCAGGAAGGAGAGAAAGCTGATGTGGCTAGTGTGTAACAAAGAAAGAAGTTTAAGTAGGAGGAAAAAGACAGAATAATAGGCAGGGGTCAGTCCTGCAATACCTGGCAGATATTTTCTGATGGGACGTTTAACCAAAGTTCAAACAACTAGGAGCTACATGCTGAGAAGTTTTCTTTTAAAATATATTTTGGGCTACTGGGGACTGTAAAGAGAAACAGGAGAGAAATGTGTGAAGACCCTGGATTCTGGAACTCACATCAGCCACCAAGTCCTAACCATTCCTTAACGTCTCTGCAGCATTCTCCCAGTTTGCCATGCCAAACATTCTGGAAAAGAGTGATGCACCAAAATGTAGGCACTGCCCAACAATAGGGGGATATAACATTTTGGAAATTGAACTTCCAGTGGTTTCTTAATGCCTGATTTCTTTTTTTTTTTTTTTTTCCCTAAGCAGCATGACACATAGAAGCTTGTTAATTGCCTTCTACAAACTGCCCCCTACCTTGTTTCTGTTATGCATTTTGGGGGATTAGTCATGGAACCTTTCTTTCAGTAAAGAGATCTAGAACTTCTTTCTTTCTTATGTAGCCTCCACCTAAAAGGTTTCAACTGCAGCTATTCTTTTAGGCAAGTGAAGAGTTTCTGATCACGGAGGGAGATGTGAATCTTCACAGTCCACACAATGACAATGTATGCATTTATTCAATAGTCCTGCATTAGTGCCAACTATGCCCAGGATCCGTGCCATCCTTGAGGATCTAAAGATGAAAAGGATGTTCCTTGTCCTCAGTGGGATGCAATGACATAAATGCAATGATAACGGGAAATACTGAGGTCCTGGGGGAGCACAGAGGAGGAATTCAGTAATTCAGCCTTGAAGACTTTCTGGAAGAACTGATAACTGAGCTGAAGCTAAATTCATGAGCAGGAGTTGAACATGGAAAAAGTGGCTGGAGATTGGGGAAGGAGACCACATCAACCATACGAAGCAATAGACCCCTTGTGTCTAGATTTCTACTGAAGCAGCCAATCAAATGCTATGAATCTTCATATTTGTCTTTCCTCCAAAAGTGTCCGATTCAGAAAAGCACAACATTTCATCATGGCTTTACTTCAACACAGTGTGTCATGACAGAAAAAAGGCAATTTGTAGATGATACAAAATTTGACTTGATTCCCACCCCCTTCCCTGGCTGTGTGACCTTGGACAAAGCACTTAATCTTTAACTTTTAGAGCTTCAGTTTCCTCATCTGTGAAATTCAGCAATTGGGTTTGTGAATGTTTTGTTATTTGAGCTACTCTAGGCAAGGTACCTACCACCAAGTTGAGGTCATTTGATAATTCATTATTTAACTGATATTTATGTTCTCATATTTTTCTTTCATGTTTTTCATCATGTAACCACAGTCTTACATTGAAGACAATCTTGTAAGTAACTTAAGCATCAGAGTCAACCTTTAGGCAGCTATTTCACCTGTAAAGGGAAGAGCTCTGAGTGCCTTTCCACCTTTGAAACGTGAAGACTCTGATTCAATTTTTTTAAATTTTTATTTATTATTATTATTTTTTGAGATGGAGTTTCACTCCTGTCACCCAGGCTGGAGTGCAGTGGTGCGATCTCAACTCACTGCGACCTCTGTCTCTTGGGTTCAAGTGATTCTCCTGCCTCAGCCTCTCAAGTAGCTGGGATTATTACAAGCACATGCCAACACACCCAGCTACTTTTTGTAGTTTTAGTAGAGACAGTGTTTCACCATCTTGGTCAGGCTGATCTTGAATGCCTGAGCTCAGGTGATCCACCTGACTCAGCCTCCCAAAGTATTGGGATTACAGGCATGAGCCACTGCACCCAGCCGAAGACTCTGATTCAAGGGCAGTCCTAGTTAATGCAACCATAGACTGTTTCTTCCAGCAGAGGCATAAGTAGTCAGAGGACAACAGAGATGCGTCCATCAGATTATTATTAACTTTTTATTGGGATTTGCTATGAAACATGGGTTATCTCCACTTTTGCCCTATACCTTTTAAATTTGTATTTCCAAAGGAAATGGAAAAATTTTTTAAATTATCTTTCCAAATATTGGATATTGACAGTAATTGTCTGCAGAAAACATTTGTAGGTCATCCCTTTTAACTGGTTTTATATAACGGATTGGGAATGTTTTATAAACTTGAATTTTAATACTGGTACCCATAACACAACTTACTTCATTGTATCTTATAAATTTTAAAGTGTGACATTATTATATATACAACTAAACAAGAAAATGGCAATTAAACTATGACATAATCATTTCTTATCATTTTGAGTTTTTAAAACTCCCTAGAGTTATTTAGACATCAATTAGACTTAAGACTTATTTGGACTTTAGCCTTTAGACCTATTTAGACATCAGTTTGATCCTCTATATAGCTCATGCATCTGTTTTAAAAATGAAATAAACTGGCTAAAGTATTAATGCAATTTCTTCAGAGTTCAAACCTTCAGGATAACTTTTCAACTCAGA
Source organism: Cacajao melanocephalus (assembly GCA_963573385.1). Taxonomy (NCBI): domain Eukaryota; kingdom Metazoa; phylum Chordata; class Mammalia; order Primates; family Pitheciidae; genus Cacajao; species Cacajao melanocephalus. Next base: position 67,009 of record CAUYLG010029986.1, read on the forward strand.
GCTGTTGATAACTGCTTTTTCCCATACCAAGGCCACTAGTTAAATAGCATTTCTCAAAAGAGTGTACCATTATTGTAATGGGAATTTCCCCTTAAGCAACTAATCTTCATTCTGCAACTCTCAACACATATGTACAGGTGATGACAACTACATTAAGGTTTCTGTCTGCCAAGCCAATAGCAGTCTGATTTCAAAAATGCTAACATGTGAAAGGAGAAATAAATGATGTCAGATATGCCTGAGTATTGATAAAACACATTAAAAATATGGTTTAGAATACACCCAAGGTTCATTAACAGGTCTGGGGCTTCTTTTGATTGCTAGAAACCTGGGTAATTGTACAATGATGACCCTGGTGCCACATTTTCAACTTCAGGGTTAATATTTCACTTTCTGAAGTTAGAAAAGCTCCACGGCTGCTGTTTTATTATTTCTTTTAAAATTCCATTCCAGACCCCAAACTCAACAGCATCACTTAACACTGATCGAATTGCACCTTGGTGACATTCCAGTACCATATGACTCTTCCAAAAAAAAAAAAGGGAACATTCACTTGGCAATAACAGTAACTGCAAGAGTCCATATGATATGGAGGAAAACTTTTTTTTCCCCTTTGATTTTATATTTTATCTCATCCATTTTCCTTCTATTTCACTTTGAAAATTGCTTCACAAATCTCTGGTGGAACTCTGCCTATTAGAAAGGCTTTTTACTTACTTTCAGCTCATACCATTTGTACTTCCCATTACGAACCTGACAGGCCAGGTAACTGAAATGACCTGCAGAGGTGGGCCGCTGGGAACAGCACGAGCCTCATGTGGTGACCCCCTAAAACTATAACAGCTGTATCCTATGTCTCTCTGGTGAGCTATCCATAGATTTCTTCCTAACAAGCAACCTATATGTGTTATAGCTTATTCTTCTATTCTTCCATATATTCCACAAATAGTCATGGACCAAACTCTACACAGTTACCTGAAATACAATGACATCAAGGAAATATCCCTGACTTCTAAAAGTTCAGAATCTAGCAATAGAACATTTGAGATAATCAAATATGTCAAAACAGTGTTTTAAGTACCAAATCAAGGTATCTATGATTTTGAGATTGGTGAAGGGGGCTAGGCCAGTCAAATCAAAATGAGGTTGAGGGGAGGGAAGGAGATCAGTCTTCAGAGGAGAAAAGTAACATCAAAGTCAGACTACTCACTAAGTTCAAATATGAGCTTGACAAATTTTGGTGAAGTTGAACACTTAGCTTTAATTTTGCTTGACTGGTAAACTAGGACTTTGGACCACATCAGGATTATCAACATTGCTATTTTCTATTCTTAAGGTTTCCCAGGATTCCTTAAGCCTCATAAAGAAGACTAAATATATTTATAGCTGTAAATTTGACTCTGTGTTCCATGTATCAGAAAGTCCAACATTAAATGATAAAAAATATAGGAGAATTTTCAGAGCAAATAACTGGAAAGTTCAGACGTTTATGAGCTTCAGGTTAAGTTTGATCTAGCAGTTTAAACAATTTGCCAAACACCCTTTTTACTCCCATGTCTCTGCTCTGCCTTTGTGGTTTAAGTTTGGAATTAATATTGGCTCATCATGGTTACAAAATATTTTCTGAGTTCCTGAGGCCACACATTTCTTCTCTCCACACACAAAAGACTAAATTTCCCCTCTACCAAGAAACAAAATTTCAAGTCTCATGTGAATTATCCCAGCTCACAAGTTTGCCAAGAAAACAAGTATTGCTGTTTACCATTTACCACTGCCTGGTAAGTGGGCTGTGCTGATGTAGTGTACCAGTGGAGACCAACCTCTGGAGCTCAGAGTGAGTCTGAGCCTGTGGGCTTCCAGGAATGGATGAATGCTTGATGAAAAATTGTGGCACTGTCAGGAAGAGAAAGGAGGGATATGTCTGCTGGTAGAGAACTATAGATGTCCACAAGAGTGGTCTTGACTAAGCCATCTCCTTAAGTCAACCAAGTTGCTTTGTTTATGTAGGGAGTGTCAACAAAGAAAATTGTTAACAGACTTAGGTGGTTTTTCAAGTGATTTGGGGTTTTACTTTAAGTTACCTTATCTGGAGCATTCTAGATTAACTCATTCTTAATCTCTGTGATGCTCCTAGCAGTACCAAGTAGTCATTGGGGCATCCTATGCCTGAAACGTCCCCTTCACACACTATAAGTTTCAGAAAAACTTGCAGACCAGATCTTCCCAAGCCACCTTCCCTGAGCACCTATGTCCACCGGGGTCACTTTTCTCCTGTGGGTTCCTTCTGTCCACATCACTATCTTGGATCATCATAGCCCACTTGGGGCTATCACTCTGCCATGTATAAGTAAAGAACCACAGATAGGAGCTGGCAGGAACCTCAGGGACTTTCTAGTTGAAGTCACTTATTTTGCAAATGAGAGAACAGCCTTTCCGTGAGGTTTAGCAAACAGGGTCAAGGTCTGACATGTAGTCAGAAGTGCAGCACAGGCTACAATCAAAATCCTTGAGTTACATTCCTACTTTCCTTCCACTTTATCACATGATGCACTTTTCAGAATATTCTGTTGTCTTCCACATTTAGCTACATTAAATGCAAAGAAATAGTCTTATACCTCATTTTGCCTTCCAGGATGCATGTCATAATTTCAACAACATAGTACGTACTCATCAAATATTCACTGAAACTAGCTTGAGATTGTGGAAAGATAAGCAGATTCCTCTCCAAGGAGCCAGAGCTGGACATTTAGTGATTGTACAATCTCCATCGTCAATGTCTCTGTTTACATATTGCTCTGACAATGCTGTCCTCATAGAATTATCATGGAGATTTAATAGCAGGTGGGAGATGCCCACTGGGAGGCCTGGCACATATTGGTAACCCAATATATGTAAAGGAGGAGGAAAAGAAATCATGCCACATATGTGTGATCTTCTGCGAGGGTTGCCCTACTTGATTAGGTGAAGTAACCTCACTGAAGACATCTGTCAAGACTTTTATGTTGAATGCATTATAGACTCACAAGAAGTTGCAAAAATAGTACAGAGAGATCCCACATATGCATCACCTAGTTTCCCTCACTGGTGGCATCTTACATAACTGTTATGCATGATATAAACCAGAAAATTGATATTGGTCCAATACAATTACCAGTCTACAAATTGTCTTTGGCATCACCAGTTATTGTAGGTACTCATTTTTGTCTCTGTTTGTAATGATTGCATTTTAAACCTGAGAGTTTTAAGTGTAGCCATATGCAGAGCATATGATAAGGAAAGTTGTTCAGAATTCAAACTAAATTTTTTTACAGGGACAATGTCCTTGGTTTTCTTCTTGTGTCCATTGCAGTGGAAGTGACCTTACTTCAAAGGGTGGAATTTGGACAGGAGAGGGACAAATAAAGAGCGATCAATCCCAGCCTCCATGCAATCCGAGCAGTGTGCCATGGCCAGGAAATGAGCCAGCTGTTGAGAGTTGCTGACGGCATTCAGCATCATTTGTTTCATAATATGTCACCAGTGTCAGCTGACATTGGATTTGTATTTGAATTGTGATGAAAATACTAGTGTGGTACAGTAGAAAAATACTTCAGCCTCCAGGTCAGACAAACTAGGATTTCAATGCTAACTCTCTCCTTTAGTACCTCTGTAACTATTGAGTGAATTACCTTCTCTGAGTTTCAGTATGCTCATCTATAAAATAGGTATGCAAATGGCACCCTCCTTGGAGGAGGGGAGGCTTTTGGCCCACTATCAGGCAAATATAGGCGCTCAATGACTGGGTAATGCGATTCTATTTATCATTAACATTCTCCTGTGACTGTCACATTCTACATGCCAATATTTACTTTAAAAAAAAATTGTAGACAGCCTGCCAGTTTGCAAAAATGCTTACACATGTATTTCTTATTTGCTCCTCTCCATAACCTGGTGAGACTCCTAGGTTGAGTCACCTGAGGTCACACAGGCAGCAAATGTCTGGCCAGATCTAATATCTGTCTAATGATTTCAAATTCCATGTTCTCCATACATACACAGCCATCTTCCAGGTGCCAAGGGAGTTGTCAAGATTGCTCTCAGGAAGAGAGATGAAATAGCTCTGGATAACTTGGGGGTAAAGGGAAGAAAGCTTTCAAGTATGTAACACAGCCAAACCTGGAGTGGGAGTTTATCTCCTTCAGGGAGGCACCCAGGAGCGTTTGACAGTGATATTGAGTTTTGTTTTGGTTTATGTGTTTCCTGCGGCAAAGAGGGGATCTTTTTGTCCCTTTCCTTGTTCTGTTCCCAGTCATCTGTTTGGTTGCCCATTAACAGGGGATATATGTTATGTTTCTGTTTTCTACTCTAAGCCAGAGTGTTAGGATGAAATGGTGCATAGATAACAGACCACTTTTTAGTTTCTTTTGAGAACCTGTTGTTCTGGGGTAACTAGCAAACAGCCTGGCAAATGTTTTTTGGGCAGAAAAAAACAGGGAACACACATAATTATTTCTCCTAGTTAGAGACAAGAAACTACTTGTGTCCCTTTGGGAAAGGACTATAAAACATCTCCAGCAAATACGTCTTGTTGAGTAGCTGTTCTTTACCAAGGAAAACACCTCCATATCTCCTGGCACAGAAACAATGAGAAATAATAGCTGATCCACCTTCATTATTAGCCTCCAACCTGCCCTATCTTCACTGATAAAGTGTGGTCTGTACCCCATGGAGCTGATTTGACTTGGACCCTGGTATGGAATGTGCTGTGGTGTGAGGGATGCCTCCATGTGGGCTCAGGAGTCAGGTGGGTTGAAGTGGAATCCTGAATCTTCTAGTGTCTGTGTGACCGTGGGCAGGCTTTTGTTATCCTGGAGGCTCCTTTGTATTTTTACTTATGAACTATGAGTTCTAATATATTTTAAAAAGGTATTCATGTGAGGATTCAATAAGACGATGCACGTTAAATGCCTAAAATAATTGTATGGCATATAGCAGGTGCTCCGTAATTGCTTCCCTCCACCCTTGCTTCCTGTGATGTTTCTGTTCATTTCCTACAGGCAAGTAGTGAAAAAAAAAAAAAAAAAAATCTATATATCCATTAAGTCTTAGAGAGCTGATGTAATCTTGCCTGATTACACACACTTCGCCCATTTTGGCGCGTCTCCCGCCCTGGCCTCCTTGGCCATAGGGCTCAGACTCTGCCACCAAGACCAGAGCCACCATCTTGGGAGGGCCCTTGGAGCCTCTGTCTGGTTCCAGTGCCCCAGGCACTTGCCCCCACCTACCACAGGATGAATGGTAGCAATTCTCCCGCTAATTTGCCAGTTACATGGAAGATTGCTTCCCAAATCACAAGGCTGTTGAGATTAAACTGGTAATTACCTCATGCAGATTTCCCAAAGTGTTCACTTGTCTGTATCCAACACTGAGTGGCTGAGATTTTGAGTGGCCTTTGAGCCACGTTTAAAGTGTGGCTGATGTGGATGAACACGGGGTTGGAGCGAAGTTATGCATGATGACACATGGGATTCAGTAGGGGGCTGGGGTGTGGGAAATGCAGTCGGGGATGCAGATCCTCTCTTTCTCTGGCTGAAACCCATTATCTTTTCATACCCAGCCCGATTGCCTCCCTGGCAAAGCCTTTCTGGACTCCCTTTCCCCAGCCCAAGCTGGATGAATTGCTGTAGATCTGCACATGAACAGCATCCACAGGAGCATCCGTATCCTGTGACAGTTCTTGATGTATGTTTGAGTTGTCTGCCTCCACCCGCTGGGGATTGATTTGAGATCAAGATTCATTATTCTCAGTGCCTGTCTCACTACTTGTCACATAGCAGATGGTCAATGATATTTGGAAAGGAAGGAAAAGGAAAAGGAAAGGACCTCTATTAAATCCCCCATAATTTCTCTCTTAAGAGCAGGTCGTACTTTTCCTGCTTTGTGGCAAGAAACTGTGCCACCTTCAAATCCTGCCTGCCTACGTGCCCTACATGGACTGCTCCCTGTGACCCCCTGTGAGGAAAGCTGCCTGACTCTTCCAGAGGGAGAGTGGAGCAGCAGCCTCACTTCCAACAGCCTTCTCCTTGGGACCGCTCACATATCTCAGAATCCGACTTCACTGCCTGCTAAAGGGAAAGATGACAACAATGGCTTAAGCCAAGGTAGAGCCTTATCTGGCTCACTAGTGAAAGAAGCTTTAACATTGGCAGTGCAAGGTGGTCCTGGTGGCTCCTTGTTTTGAGTCTACAGAAATCAAGGGTCCTATATTTCTGGTCCATCACATCTTCAAGGTCACTTTATGATCTGTGATTGTGACTAGAACGGTAGTCCACAAGGACACATTTCAGGTTGAGAGAATGCGCCAAAGCAAGAGAGCAAGATGGAGGCATCTCCCAGCCAAGGGGGCTCCATCTAAGCCGGAAAGAGTCTGCGCTGTGTACACATACACCTCTTTGGACAGAATGAAAGCACACAGCAATACCTGGCTAAAAGAGAGGCTGAAAAATCTAGTTTGTATTTTTGTTGTTGTTGTTGTTGTTGTTGTTGTTGTTTTTTATAAGGGAGTGCAATGTTTTGAATGTTTGCTCACTTCCAAAATTTGTTATGCTGAAGTCCTAAACCCCAAGGTAAATATATTAGGAAGTTGGACTTTTGAGAGATTAGGTCATAAAGGGCAGAGCCTACTTGAATGGGTTTATTGCCATTATTTAAAAAAAAAAAAAAAAAAAAAGAGAGGCCTCTGAGAGCTCATTTGCCCCTTCCACGTTGTGAGGACACAGTGAGAAGGTGTCCTCTGTGAGGAAGCAGACCGTCACCAGACACGGAATCTGCTGGAGTCTTGATCTTGCACTTCTCAGCTTTCAGAAATGTGAGAGATAAGTTTCTGTTGTTTATAAGTTACCCAGTCTATGGTATTTTGTTATGACATCCGGAGGGCACTAAGACAGAAGGCAAAGATCCCCCCCCTCCAACTTTAAGGAGTTCAGAGAGAATGGGTGTTGAGATGGCAACTGAGAGACACTGCTTTCAGGAAAAAAAAAAGTAGGAAAAAGAAATGAAAGAGAAAGGAGTTGCATTTTTCTCTTCTATAAAGACTCCAGCCCCCAAGTGCCATCTTTCCTGGTAACTGCAGTTCAGATGTCTATCTCAGAAAGAAAGGAGGGAAAGATGCTTCCTTCTCTATTTCATGGAAGCAGCCTAAAGAAATGAAACAGCAGGAAAGAAGCAAATATGTATTAATTTTCTATTTGCCCCAGGCAGGGGCACGCATTTTATCTTATTTAGTTCTCACAACATCCCCAGGAGGAAACTGTTACTACTTCCATTTTGTATTCAGAGACTTGAGTTCAGAGAGGTTAAGTGACTTGCCCAAAGTTGCAGAGTTAGTAAGGGGTAAGCTGGAAATCCAAACTAAATCCTATCAAAAACTAGCTGCTGCTCTTTAACGCTAACTCTAGACACAACAGTAGAAGAGGGAGGAAGATGCGTGACAACATCTCCGATTCAAAGGACGAAGTGCCCTTGAATTTGGTTTCAGCATTTGGTGTAGAATATTAAATGTGCATAGTTCTTTTAATGTGCAAGCATTTGTCTGATAGACAACATTTTCTGCATACATGAATTTTGAAAATATTCTAAATCTCAACTAAGAGTTCTATATTGGTGGTGGAGGGGAGACAGGAGCGTTGAATGCAAAACCTCAAAGGCTGAATGAGAGTAATCCTCTGGCTATCTAATTCACTCAGATTTCTCCTGTGCTAGAGAAATGCTAATGCTTATTGGTGTGAAAGCTGGTCCGTGCTGGGTTTCTAGAAGACATAGGCCATTAAAGAAAACAGCATCAGAGCCGCAGAAGGGAGCTGTCAGTGCAATTCCTTAGGGACCAAAAGGAACTCAGAGGTCCCTATGGATGCCCTCCTAATTCCCTGAAGAGCAACCGTCCAGCTTTTGGAAAAAAACTTTAATATAGGGACTTGCTATTTTCCAAGGCAAACATTCCATTGATGGACATCTCCTTTTAAAATAAAGCAAAACTCCAAACCCCCAAGCCTCTGACTTTAACAGTAAGTAAATATTGAAAGGCTCCCATACAATGTTCTTTTATGTAAATTATATTTAATAATTCTAACATTGCACCCAGGCCTATGAAGATAGTAGATACTAACTCTTTTCTTTTGCAGTTGAGTAAAGAGACTGGGAACTTAGGACTTTCCAGAAATCACAGGGCTCAAGAGATGATTAACCTTGTCATCTGACTTCAGAGTGGGTGTTTTCTCCTTACATAGTCACTGCATCTTTGTGCTGGATCTTGGCTCTTATTCTTTTTTGGTTCACACTTCACTGGTTCTGGCTGGCTGAATGTTAGTGGTACCGTTATCTCTTTCATGTAGGATACACTGTTTAGACCATCATCATTTGATTGACCTTCCTTGAACACAGGTCAACTTTTTCTATTTAATAATTTTTCTTATTTTTAAAAAATATTTATTTATTTATTTATTTATTTATTTATTTAGAGATGGGGTTTCATCATGTTGGCCAGGCTGGTCTCGAACTCCTGACATCAGGTGATCCGCCCACTTCGGCTTCCCAAAGTGCTGGGATTACATGCATGAGCAACCGCGCCCAGACCAGGTCAACTTTTTCAAAGGTTTTTTTGATGATAGCTCTCAGAACCGAGAATAATATGCTGGCTATGATTAGGATGAGAGGAGATGGGATCTGCAAACCTTGCATTTGAAGATCCACATGCCCCTTCTGCTGAGCTTCTGCTTCAGTTGACCTGTGGACTCAATTGAAAAATCCAAGTTAAATGCCCAGACTCTGTTCTCCTAGAGCTCGAGCTCATGTAATAGATACTGAGCATTTTCACATGTGCTCCTACCAATGTGAACCATATTCTCTGCCTATGCCTCAGAAGGGTTGCCGCTTTGTTTTTAACGACTTTTTCTTTCCAGAAAACAATATACAGACATGAAAGTAGTGTGAATACAGAGCTACCTATGCTGCGTAACTAACCATACCAAAACTTAGCAGCTTAAAATAGCAATGGTGGTTTATTCTACTCTTGGACCTACCATTTGGGCAGGGCTCAAGAACAGCAGTTTATCTCTGTTTCATGTGTCTTCCACAGGACAGATTCGCTTAGGAAATGGGAGATCCACTTTCAAAACAGCTCATTCCCATGGCTGGCCAGTTGGTTCTGTTAGCTGAGAGCCTGGATGAGACTGTGGATCAGGGCCGTGGGCTCTGGTTTCTCTCAACATGCATCTCTCCATGGGCTTTTGTGGCTTCTTCACAGCATGATGTCTGGGTACCAAGGGCAAGTGCCCTAGAGGAACTAGAGAGAAGCTGTATGACCTTCTCTAACTTCACCTGAGAAGTCACACAGTGTCACTTCGACCACATTTCATTGATTCATCTGTTACTAAGCTCAACCCACACTCAAGAGACAAGGACATACACCCCATATAATCCAAGAATTCATGACCATATTTTAAAACTGTGCCACAGGCCAGATATCACAGCTCATGCCTGTAATCCCAGAAATTTGAGAGGTGGAGACGAGAGGATTGCTTGAGTCCAAGAGTTCAAGATCAGCCTGGACAACATAGTAAGGTCTTAACTCTAAAAATATATGTAAGTACAAAAGAAAATAAAATGGCCCCACAGACATACTTGAGAAGGTGGCCAGCTTTAATATGTACTTAAGTACCACCTGGAGCAAACTACTTAACTACCCTAAACCCACCTTTTCTGTTTCTGGAGTAAGAAATTAGAATTTGTGGAAAGGGATACTGTACTGCCTGCCACTCTCCCTACTCAGAAATGTAAGTTGGCTTACTCTGCTCAGTTTCTTATTATTCAACTCATGTTATCTGAATAAATTAGTCCATCTGAAAGAATCAGTTCATCTTCTCCAGCTTCTTCCAAGTTTTTAATAAAACTTTCAAGCAGGTCAGAATGCTGGGGCACACCAAGCGGGGCTGCTCTTCAGCCTGACCCGCCAATCTCCATCAGGTGAAGTGACTCATTCCACTAGGAATCCTTGTTAACCTGCTGAAGTTCACGTGGTCTCCTTAATCTTTTTCTTCCAAATGTGCCATACTCAAAAAGTAATGATGAATGAATGAACAAACAAATGGAGTCTATATGAAAAAGTATATACCATACTAATTTTATGACAATGCATTCAAATCATAATTTCTAGACGTGGGCTAAGAATTTATTTTTCTGGGTAGTCTAATTAGGTGAGTTAAGCTAGGATAATTTTCCAGAGAAAAAGCTTCAAAACAAAACTTTTCTTAAAAAATTGTGTTGATTTTTTTTTTTTTTTTTTTTTTAGCAGACTTTGGTGCCAAGTCAACTTCACAACAGGCCACCTGTCTTATCCCAGTGGAAGGGATCACCAAGAACTCTCTCAATAAAATAATTGCAAAAAAAAAAAAAAAGAATTCACTTTCTTTTGTCTTTTGATATCTAGACATCATATCATTTGATTCCTGAAGTACTTAAAGTGGTTAGAAATCTTCAAGGAATTATTTTATATATTTGAATAAAACTGTTAATTATTGCTTTCTGTTGTGAAGGCATGAACCAGGGAAAAGATAAAAGCATCTTTCAAATTTAATGTCCCAATTAATTAATTTTTACTTATAAAATTGGAGGCTTTGCCAAGGCTTCTGGAAGCATTATAAAAGATTGATGTCATAAAGATAAGAATTTAACTGGGTCAAGCCCAACCATCAGATTATTCTTAATTAGGAATGAATCTCTCTATAATTTCTATAAAATTGGCTGAATAACAGATGACACACTGAATTACTAATGTGATTTAAAAATGGGCTGCTCCTTTTTTGCCTATTTCATCAATGGTACTCTCTGCCCTGATCCAATCTGCAGGTTGTTTATTTTCCAAGTTCAGAAAAATGTCATCCTTAATTATAGATGGTGGCCAAGACATGCCTCCCCCACATGCCTACTTTCAGTATTGAATGTAAAATATTGGCCTGGATAGGAAAACATGTGCTTGTGTCAGAGGAGGCATCGTTTCCCAAAGGTCACATTTGAAACTTGCTGGGTGAGTCAGCCTGGAACTTGTGGGCTGTGTGCTGTGGTTTTCAAGAATAAGAAAGGTCAGTCCCTCTAGGCAACTCCAGATACTGCGGAGGAAAGCAGCTTTCATCAGGGAAAAGACAGAAAGCACGTCTGAGTGATTTAATGTATATTATATCAAAACATAAATGACACTCACAAATGTAATGTTGAGAACACCTGCATACCTGAGAATATATACTGAACTATTCCATTTATATTGAGTTCAATAATAGGTAAAACTAGGCTATGATGATACATCTTAAAAATAGTGGTGAATTAAGGGATTGATATTATCTGGGAAGAGGCATAAGGAAACTTTCTGGAGTCATGGAAATGATTTATGTCTTGATTTGACATGTACACAATTTTATATGTATATCTAAACGTTAAATTTCTGTAGCTTGATCTATGTGAATTACACATCAGTACAATGACATACACACAGAAAGAATCAGTTTTGTAATAAAAGGTGTATATATTAAATGATCCTAAATACGATGGCTCAACTTTCCAATCTTAGAGTAAGTATCTACTAGGTCATGTTTGTTCCCTAGACTTCTGCATCAGAGTCAGCCAGAGTATTTGTTAAAAATACAGATTCCCGAACTAATTCTAGTCTAACTGACATAAAAGGGATATGAGAAATGTGCCTTTTCAGTAAACTTCCTATGCAATTCTCCCATTTCCTTATTAAAATGTATTTTGAAGGGGTGATCCATGAACTTAACAACTCAGCATTTTCTGTTAACACAGATGGATTCAACAGAATTATTAAGGGGGTACCAGGAAACCACAATTCAGAGACAGTATGCAAAGGAGTTATGAATCCTCTTACTATTTGCCATGAGTCTTTATTTGTACTATCTTTTTAAATTTTCACAACTCTAATGTGAGACATATTATCCCATATCCATCCTTCCTTCCTTCCTTCCCTCCTTCCTTTCTTCTTTCCTTCCTCCCTTTCCTACTCTCCCTCCCTTCCTTCCTTCCTCTTCTTCCTTCCTTTCCTCCTTCCTTCCTTCCTTTCTTGACTTCCTTCCTTCCTTCCTTCCATCCTTCCTTCCTTCCTTCCTTCCATCCTTCCTTCCTTCCTTCCTCCCTCCTTTCCTTCCTTTCTTTCTTTTTTCTTCTTAAGAGAAGAGGTCTTGTTCTGTTGCCCAGCCTGGAGTGCAGTGGTGTGGAACACGCATAGCTCAACTGCAGCCTTGAACTCCGTCTCCCTTTTTCTTAATCTCTCTCTTTTCTTCTCAACTTCTGGGCTAGGCCTTCTTTCAATAATATGGTTAGCCTAATCTTTTGAGAGCAAAAGTTTGTACTGCTTGAATAAATCCTACTTTACAGAAAGCATATTCAGCCATTCAACTACGGATTGAATCGATGTATGCATATCGCATACAATTTGATTCTATATGTTTGTATTTATATCACTTACTTCATTGTTGCCCACTGTTAAAGCTATCTATTATTAAGTTTGGATACTTAGGCAGATGAGGTTAGCCCATTTTGAGATACACAAATGAGTTTAGTGATTCATATGTTCATTTCCCCATAAAATGACAAATGTCTGAAAGGAGCAAAGGAAAACTGACTTTGATTTTTAGTTAGCTAGGGCACATTTAATTTTGCCAAGGCTTAGGTCAACTTTAGAATCTCTTACAGTGCTGAATTGTAATGTTGCACCCGAAGAGTGTGACAGGCCACAGAGAGCTACGGTAAAAGACAGAGCAGAGAGCATGTCTCAGAAAGAACTATCCCCCATGCTAAAGAAGTGATCTATGCAAAAATTTGTAATTGTAAAATTTGACCTTATGAGTCTCATAGCATAATGGCCACCAGGAACATGAACTCTTGCTTTTGCCTGTCTCCATCCAGATATCTTTCTTTTTTTCTGTTTTTTTTTTTCCCCTAACTCTTTCTCAGTAAAATACATTTCAGCTTTGTATTAATTTTCTCTTCTTAAGTGCAGTGGCTTTTCTTCTGAGTACAGTTTAACTTCAGCAGGTACACATTTCTACTTTTCTCTGTTTTCAAGGGAATCTCCTTATTACTGAAAATCACCTTAATAAGCAACACGCAAAAATACTACACAACCTAGCATGACCCACATATTTACTTCCCATCACCACATTTCTCCAGGCTGAAGTAAGGATATCTGCAGCTCTTGTCTAAGCAGAACAGGCTTTAGAGCCCACTATGTGTCACAAGGTTTGTAGCAGGAAAGTAAATAAGTATCTCTTGAATACCCTGCTGGATATGCTATACACATTTTAATGTAATCACCCTGCACCTTTTGGTTATTTCTATTTTAAAATGGAAGAAACTGAGGCTCAGACACTTGAAGTGCCTTGGGGAAGGACATAGGGACAGTCCAAGTGAGGTGCAGGACAGGAAAGGGGAATTGGTTCCTGGAAGAGACTAAGAACTGAGATGCAAATGAATGAAAACCACAAAGGCAGCTGCAAGATCTGATGGATAAATGCAAACAGTCAAGAAGGTAGAGTGGAACTAAGCTACCATTATAGAAAAATATATTCGTTCATTATAGAAAACTGAATATGGTAAATAGTAACAACTTTGTTAATAACCTTAACCATTACCTCTAGTACACACCTGCCAGATGCCAACTAAGGAATCAAAGTCTTGGGCACAACGAGAGATAAAGCAGATAAACTCTCTGCCTTAGTGGAATTGACAGCCTAGGGGGAACCAATGCTGAGACACGTCTGTCAGTGAATTTCAAATTCTTAATGATGCCTTTACGACAGCCCCTAAGGAAACCAGAGCTAGTGGCAACAAGCCTGGCTGCAAAACCTCCGAGAATGGGTCCAGGGCAGGGTCGGCTCCCTTTCTTTTCCTTGTTTTGCCTCAACCTGTCTTTGACTTGTCTAGATCTCATGTTAGCTTCCCATTCTTACACAGAAAATTTTACCTCTGGGTGCCTGTTAGGTAACTATCTATCCCTATTTATGTATTGTCTTCGATGTTTGCTTTCTCTTCCTTTAAAACTCACTCATGCCAGTCTCTGGGTTCAATCTGAAAATGCTCAGTTTCACAGCTGATGGGTAGCTGAGCTAGGATTCATAGTCATCCATGTTCACTCTGTTGCCTTCCCCAGGGCAGGGAGCAGGAAGTAAATTTACACCTACACATCTATCTCAGTTCCAGATACTTTATGAAGGATGTGGCTTTTTCCCATCCAAGTGTCCCCCTCACTAGTTTTGTACTTGTATTTGTTTTAAAAAATAAATGAGTGAATAAATAAACAAAACTGTAAAGATCATATTCATGGAAACATTTTTGCATCTTACAAAAGTAAGTGGCTGAGGTGAACTTACTGAGGGTTGGAAATGAGTAGACTCTCAACTACAATTAAGCCTTCCTGGAAGGGAAGTTTGGCTTTTGTGTCAGGAGAGTAATTTAGCTTGGGGAGTTTCCCAAAGTGCTTTATGCCAACATTACAGCATTAGTCATTTCCATAAGATCTTCACATAGCACCTGCTAGTCTTGCTTTGATATTTGAAATTGAAGGCTCAAGGGGCTTTAAGTGAAAATAGGTATTTCTACTATGATGCATGTTCCTGGAACTTCGATCTGTTGTTACATTATATCAATATGGATTTAGGAATAAAGGGGCCAATTTGTACAGATGAATGGGAAGTTAGCCGATTTGTGAGGACAGGTTCGGGCTACAGTTCTTTGGGCAGAAACAATTACTTCAAGTAACAAAAAGATCATGATAGACTTTGATTGCAAAAGGACCTTGGTTCAAATCTCTGGGCTGAACCTTACTAGCTGTGTGGTTTAGACAAACAACTGGATGTCTCCAAGTCTCATGACATAAAATGCAGATAATAATGCAGACACTGATACTACTTGTGTTAAATTATTAGAGTTAGAATATAGGAAGATGCGTTAAGGAAGTAATTACATATCCCAACTTCTCAGGATTAATTCTGATGTCAGTACTAATCTCTCCTATCCTCAAATCCCTGTATCCCCAAACCTAGTACATTGGCTGGCTTAGAGCAGGCATGGAAATATTGAGTGGGTGAGATCTTTTTCTTTAAAAAAAAGTCACTTTCAGAAACTTTTAACATTCTCTCAATACATATTTTAGGTGAGCAAGCAAAAAACATGTCCAAAATGAACGCTTGGTAAAGAATTAAGAGATTTAATTTCAAACCCCAGCTCAGTCAGTCATTTTGTCCATAATTTAGGTTAGGACACTGGACTACATGGATCTCAGTTTCATGAAAACAAAAAATGATGGCAGTGGTGGTACAAGAGAAACCTTCAAGTTTCATTGGGTTTTAACTTTCAATAATTAAAAGAATACAATGCTCATTTGTTTATTTCTTCAAGAGGCTGATTCTCAGCAAATATATGGATCTAGTAAATATATATATATATATATATATATATATATATAAATATAAATGAAAATCCCCAACAGATGCACAATATGCTATTTTTCTTAAAGAATAAATTGGTATATTGGTATATTGGCATAGCAGGATGTTTTCTGTTCCTTTTACGAAATAATGGTTTTAAGGAGCATAAGTACATGGTCTTTGTCAAACATGTATGTCTGCATTTTCATTTAAATGTAAATGCTGCTCTGAGTCTCTGGAAACACACACGCTAGATTCACAACTTTTGCAGAAAAATACCAGAAACAGTGAGCTTTGGAAATTGAAATTCCTTCTTAAATTATTTTTTAAGTGTCTCAAGATCTTCCTGATAATTAATTTTTAAATATATTTTAAACATCTCTTTATTTCCTTGCAAAGAGGAAGAAAGAAACAACATTGGTGGCAGAGCTCTGATTGTCAAGACAACACAATGCATTGCTAGCTGGGGACATTTGTGCAACTTACAGAGAGATATAAATATATTAGTTTGGGGATTGCTACTTTCAAAGCAAATATTGCATTGTCACAAATATCATACCCTTAAGCCAGGTATGTATTAATGGCTTCATTATTAAAATTTGGTTACTGTTTCAGAACTGTAAATCCATCAGTTACAATAATTTTATAAAATGAAAACACAAATATTAATAAAAGTTTTCAGTTCAATAGAGCATTGACAATAACCAGATATTATAATTCTGGGAAAGTTAGGAAACAGTATTTTTAAAGCATGAGAAAATATTCTCTAATTCAAAATTTTGACTGGAGTTTTCAAGTGCCAGCCAGGACAATAAATTTCTCCTACTGCCCTCTCCATCAAAGTGCATCATTTCTCATGGTCTACAGGAGAGAGCCCATGTTTTCTTAGCCTGCAAGGGCCTTACCATCTTCATTTATGTAAGCTTGCCCCAATGCATCCTTAAATGCAGGTGCATCCTCAATGACTGTCTCTCTTATGACATCACATTGTCTTCTGATCTGTGCCCTGGTTACTTGCCCCATGTGTCGACATTGTAAATTTCTATATGTCTTCAGGGTTAATACATAGGTTGGCTCAGAATAGAGCTAACTATTTTTAAACTATTTTTCTCAAATTGCCAAATTAAATTTTGGTTGGATTTTAAGCTCTTTACTTTCTTGTACATAATAAATTCTTAATAGCATATCAGTGACAAAGGAATGAATAAAACACATTTGTTTCTGGTTTGTATTCAAGAGCCATAGACTTTATATCTCTAAGGTAGGCAAAAAGGGTTTTTTTAAAAAAAAGAATACTAAAGCTCATTAGGAAAATTTCACCAAAAAAAAAAAAAATCTGGAGAACAAGTAGGATGGCTTTATGCCAATAAATTATTTTTCTTTTTAATCAAGTGTACAGCCACTTGTATGTATTAGATAGCCAGATTTTTTAGAAGGAGTTGGCTAGTACCCTTTAGGTTAAAGGCCCTTGCTTGTAATACATGCATCACAGATTGAGCAAGATTGAACGAGACATACAGAAGGAAACGGTGACCTATTTTCTTTCCTAAATTGCAGAGGAGTCAGTCTTTCTACATGTTATCTTCGTTCTCTCTCCAGTCATTCTCTTCTTAGTCTCATTTGCCAAAATTACACACAGAACTACAGCAGTACTGCACACCAAATATGCCCTGGCTTCATCGTAAGTATTTCAAAGTACACTATTAAGGCAAAAAGAAAATCGAATCTTATTAACAGGATTAAGTTCTGAACAACAAGTCTCAAAATCCCTTAGAAATAGAAGTGATGGTGTCAGCAATAAGGATCTGAGAAATGATTTAATTAAAACTCCTTTATTTTAAAAAGAAGATTACTTTATGTGTTCTGGTGGCTTTAAGCATTAAAACCTGGCAGAACAGATATTCCATGGTGGGCCACAACTCCTTACGGTCTGTTTGTTGTGGATTATTTCTTAAAGTCACATATACAACACTTGTCTATCTCACCCTAGCAAGTTGATTTATCTTCTGAAGAAAGCACATGTAAGGGCAGTGCACAGAAAAGGAGGAATTTAATACCATAAACCTATCACGAAGCATTTCAAGTCAAAATAAGATCTGGTGAAACCTGAGTCCTTTATAGTGTCTGATGGAAATGTAGAGCCCACAGTTACAAAACCAAGTCATCTAGCTTCGGCTTCTGCAAAATAACACATGGAGGGACCCAAAAGATGCCTACCTGGGGCAGGGGGCTTTGCTTAGTTCATGGGTGCATCCTTTGGGTCCTTCCATGTGTCAGACATTGGTTAAGTGAAAAGTAAATGAATAAACCAATGAATTACCCTAAAGTCAGTAGGAAGGGTGGAATTCATGGAAACAAAAAAGGAAGGCATCCCTTTTTCAGAAAGATGTAGGCCTTTTATTTTGCAGACAAAGAAGCCTTCCTTATAGATAGCTGAGTACAATTTTACAGCCATTTGTCAGAAGAAGGACCTCTGGTTGGTGTCTGGTGTGGGTATGGGAAGGATGGTGAGGTGAAGTTTTGCAATTATTAAGGAACTGACAACCTCACTGCTGCAAATATGCTAATGAGGTCAGAGAGCCCAGCTACTGGGCTCTTACAATTGGGATTCCCAGAGTTTTCTTACAACTGGGATTCCCAAAGTATCACCTTGTGAGGTGCCAATTTGTGAAAAATATTGGTGCTCAAGTTCAGAGAGAAAACCAGTAAAGCATTTCCAAACCAATTCTAGTGCTTGGGCTGGATTTGCATCAGGGATAGTCTGATCAACTTAGAGGAGCGCTGAAACGCAGCCCACCACCTCCTTAGGAAGGACTGGGCTTTTGAACTCAATGTCAAACATAGGGTAAGTTCAGCACAGTTGTGCGCTTCTTCTGTCATAAATAACCTGAGCTTCTGAGTATGAGGTATTGGGACATGGCTTACTTCCTCTTCTCTTGATTTCTAGACCTTATTTGAAGAAGAAAACAATTCCAACTAGCTTAAGACCTAGTTTAATTTTGAAGTCTTTTGTATTACGATTCCCAACAACCCATGCCTGAATTCTGTGAGGATAAACTTAAAAAAGAAATTCTTTCCCTATATTGCTTTCCATATTATATTGACATCTGACCTTCTACCATGGGCTGACACTATGTATATTGTAACAGATTTTACATGTATCTATATTTTTTTTTAAATTTTTTTTTGCTACCCACAGTTAGAAGGTTTTTTATTTAGAGCAGAATTCCACAACTTTTGATAGTATCTTTTAAATATAATATAGAAAGAAATCTATTTAAAGATGAATTGTGTTTCAGATGTGTTTCAATAAATTTTTAATTTTTTTGGTTGTGAAAGAATATTTCCA
The DNA here is from genome assembly GCA_963573385.1 of Cacajao melanocephalus. Lineage (NCBI taxonomy): Eukaryota > Metazoa > Chordata > Mammalia > Primates > Pitheciidae > Cacajao > Cacajao melanocephalus. The sequence continues at coordinate 85,825 of CAUYLG010029986.1, forward strand.
ATTTAGCTTTAAAATAGTATGTGAGAGGAATATTTGTCTATATATAATCTCTCTCTCATCCATTAATAAGCATCTATGAAGTGCCACCTATATTTAAGAAAAGTTATTTGCATAGAGGTTATAGTTGTATCCTAACATTAATAGGCAAATTCTTATTACCTGATTGGCTAGCGCTCACTCGAGGGTATGGCTGCTTGTGTTAAGAATATGTATCTCTCTGGGGCACATAGTGTTCTTTCTTTCAAACTCATGAGGTGAGAGCAGGAAGTGGACCCAGGGTCTTTTTCTCTCATTCTCCTGTCTTCTTCTTAGGGTGTGAATGGAGGATGAGACGGTTCAAGGTTCAAAAGTTGGGTTGGGATTCGGTGGAATAGGCAGCTTTTTGGTGTTCATTATTGACCTTGAACTGCAACCCAGCTTGCCAGAACATTTGTACTGAGATGAGAGAAGAATCAAATAAATGCAATAAAAAATGATAAAGGGGATATCACCAATTCCACAGAAATACAAACCACCATCAGAGATTACTACGAACAACTCTATGCACATAAACCAGTAAACCTGGAAGAAATGGATAAATTCCTGGACACTTGCACCTTCCCAAGCCTAAACCAGGAAGAAGTCGAAACCCTGAATAGACCAATAATAAGAGCTGAAGTTGAGGCAGCCATCAATAGCCTACCAACCAAAAAAATCCCACGTCCAGATGGGTTCACAGATGAATTCTACTAGACATACAAAGAGGAGCTGGTACCACTCCTTCTGAAACTATTCCAAACAATCCAAAAAGAGGGAATCCTTCCCAAATCATTTTATGGGACCAACATCATCCTGATACCAAAAGCCGGCAGAGACTCAATAAAAAAAAGAAAACTTCAGGCCAATATCCATGATGAACATAGATGCAAAAATCTTCAATAAAATACTGGCAAACCGCTTGCAACAGCACATCAAAAAGCTTATTCATGACAATCAAGTAGCCTTCATCCCGGGGATGCAAGGTTGGTTCAACATACCCAAGTCTATAAACGTAATTCACCACATAAACAGAACCAAAGAGAAAAACCACATGATCATCTCAATATATGCAGAGAAGGACTTTGACAAAATTCAGCAGCCCTTTATGCTAAAAATGCTCAATAAACTAGGTATCAAAGAAACTTATCTCAAAATAATAAAAGCTATTTATGACAAACCCACAGCCAATATCATACTGAATGGGCAAAAAATGGAAGCATTCCCTTTGAAAACTGTCACTAGACAAGGTTGCTCTCTCTCACCACTCCTATTCAATATAGTATTGGAAGTTCGAGGCAAGAAAGAGAAATAAAGAGTAATTAATTAGGAAAGGAGGAAGTCAACTTGTCTCGATTTGCAGACGACATAATTGTATATTTAGAAGACCCCATTGTCTCAGCCCCAAATCTCCTTAAACTGATAAGCAACTTCAGCAAAGTCTCAGGATACAATATCAATGTGCAGAAATCACAAGCATTCCTATACACCAATAACAGACTTAAAGAGAGCCAAATCAAGAACAAACTGCCATTCACAATTGCTACAAAGAGAATAAAATATCTAGGAATACAACTAACAAAGGATGTAAAGGACCTCTTCAAGGAG
>CAUYLG010029987.1:0-17815 GCA_963573385.1 Cacajao melanocephalus
TTCATTGCACTCATTCTCTGTCAGGCCTTGTTCTCTTGCTGATGAGGAGCTGCAATCCCCTGTAGGAGGAGAGGCATTCTGATTTCGGGTGTTCTCAGCCTTTTTGCACTGGTTTCTTCCCATTTTTGTGGATTTATCCACGTGTCGTCTTTGTAATTGCCGACTTTCAGATTGAGTCTGAGTGGACGTCCACCTTGTTGGTGATGAAGTCTTTTCTGTTTCTTAGTTTTTCTTCAGGGTACGCCCTTTCCCCACAGAGCTAGGCCTTCCTGGGTTCAGCTGTGCTTACTGTGAAACTCTCAGTCCTCAGGGCTTCCAATTGCTATTCTCCTTGTGGGGATGGGACCAGCTAAGCCCAACTCAATGGGCACCCAGTCCAGCACACTTTGCACTAAGAAGTGCCGCGCCGGGGCACCGGCAAAACAGCTGCACCAGCCAAAAGAGTCGCGCTGGCGACCTGTGTGGCTGCTCCGCTGGGTAGCTCCCAGTTTGTGGGCAACAGAAATTCGTCTGAAATGGCAGCGTCCACTCGCTCCCTGCGCTTTCACTGGGAGCTACAATCCTGAGCTGTTGTTAATCGGCCATCTTGGATCTCTCTCTGCCCGGTGATGAAGTTTTTTCTGTTTCTTAGTTTTCCTTTGGCGGACGCCCCTTCTCCACAGAGCTGGACCTTTCCGGTTCGGCTATGCTTGCTGTGAAACTCTCAGTCCTCAGCATTTCCAATTGCTGTTCTCCTTGTGGGGATGGGACCAGCCGAGCCTGACTTAAAGGGCACCCCATCCCGTATACTCCGCACTGAGAAGCGCCGTGCCGGGGCGCCGGCAAAACAGCCACTCCGGCCATAAAAGTCACGCTGGCAACTCGTGTGGCTCCTCCGCTGGGAATCTCCCGGTCTGTGGGCAACAAAAATTCGTCTGAAAGTGCAGTGTCCATTCACTGTCTGTGCTTTCACTGGGAGGTACAATCCTGAGCTGCTGCTAATTGGCCATCTTGGATCGCCTAGCCTGTTTACTTTCAAGGTTAATACTGATGTGTGCAGATTTGATCCTGTCATCATGTTGTTAACTGGTTTTTATGTAGACTTGATTATGTAGTTACTTTATAGTGTCAGTGGTCTATGTACTGTTTTTGTGGTGGCTGGTAATAGTCTTTTGTTTCCATAATTAGCACTCCCTTAACAACCTCTTATGAAATAGATATGCTGGTAACAAATTCTCTCAACATTTGCTTGTCTGAAAAGGATTTTATGTCTCTTTTGCTTATCAAGGTTACTTTGGCTGGATATGAAATTCTTGTTTGGAATTTTTCTTTAAGACTGCTGAATATAGGCCACCAATCTCTTCTGGCTTCTAGGGTTTCTACTGAAAGGTCTGTTGTTAGCCTGATAGAGGGGTTCCTTTTGTAAGTGACCTGCCTTTTCTCTCTAGCTGCCTTTAATATTTTTTCTTTTGTGTTGACCTTGGGGAATCTGAAGACAGTGTGTCTTGGGGATGGTCATCTTGAATAGTATTTTGGTGGTGTTCTCTGAATTTTCTGAATCTGAATGTCAACCTCTAGCAAGGGGAAATTTTCATGGACAGCATCCTTAAATATGCTTTCCAGGTTGCTTGCTCTACCTCTCTTTCAGGGATGCCAATGAGTTGTAGGTTTGATCTCCTTACATAATTTTGTATTTCTCAAGAGTTTTTGTTCGTTTTTAAAAATTCTTTTTTATTTATATTTTTTCAAATGAGTTGATTCAAAGAACTGATCTTCAAACTCTGAGATTTTTTTCCCCTCAGTTTGGGCTTTTCTGCTGTTAGGACTTCCAATTGTATTATGAAATTCTTATAGTGAGTTTTCTAGCTCTGTCATCCCAGTTTTTTTTTTTTCTTAAAATGGCTATCTTGTCTTTCATCTCGTGTGTGTGTGTGTGTGTGTGTGTGTGTGTGTGTGTGTATCTTAGCTTCCTTGGATTGGGTTTCAACTTTGTCCTGAATCTCAGTGGTCTCCATTGCCATCCAGATTCTGAATTCTAAGTCTGTCATTTCAGCAATTTTAGTCTGGTTAAGAACCATTGCTGGAGAGCTAGTGTCATTGTTTGTAGGAAAGGACACACTGGGTTTTTGAGTTGCTAGAGTACTTGCACTGATTCGTTCTAATCTGTGTGGATTGTTATTCCTTTAATCTTTGGAATTGCTTTTGTTTGGATGAGTCTTTTTGCTTTTATACTATTTGATGTCCTTGAGGGTTTGACTGTGGTATTGGTTGGGTTCAGTCAGTTGGCTTTGTTTCTAGACAATTTCAGGGGTCCCAGACTCAGCTCCCCACTTTTGGGCTGCATCTTCAATCCTGGGCCCCTGGTACCCAGGTCTATGACTTTGTTCTTTGGTCCTTCAATGTTAAGCCCCTGCTGCACTGGAGGGGCTGAGGTGTTCCCAGTCCACTGGAAACAACACTCCAATGGGGAGTGCTGACAGAAGTGCTTTGTCAGGGCAGTAGCAGTGGGGGCTCACATTTGTGTGCAATGGTGCAGTGGGGTTCATGTGTGTGGTGCCAGCAGAAGTGTGGAGAGGTCCCGTGTGTGCATGTGCAATGGTGTGGCAAGATCCCTGCACAGACTCGTATGGAAGCAACAACATTGCAGCAACACCCATTTGTGCACATGTTCTTGCTCATATCTTTTAATGAACAGAAGTTTTTTAATTTTGAAGACATCTAATTTCCCAATATTTTATTGCTTTCTGTGTGTTAAACTTTTACCTATCCCCAGCTCATGAAGATTTATGCTAGTCTGAGGAAACCCAAATAAAAGAGTGTCTAGAGAATCACTTAAAAGAGAAACACCTTATACTATTATGTAAAGTAGTAATTCTGTTATTCAACAAGTCTCTTAGGCCTGGTTTTTGGTTCTGCTGCCTGAAGATCACTGTATACTTATGTATGTGGTTACTTTTTCTGTCCTTATGCTGTAGGCTATACATCACAAGAATTTAGGACTTTTCTGTCTATGTAGGGGCTTTCTGTGGGTAGGTTTGATCTTGGTTTATCATAACTCTGGTATTTAGAAGAGATGGTGACTAACAATGTGTTAGTAGCAAATATTTTTTAAATGATGTAAAATCATTTAAGCTCAGTTTAGGTGTGTGGTTAAAATGGTTAGGAAGGCAGTGGTTCATATTGAAATATATGATCTAAGTGTGTATTTGTGGTGACTAATGGTCTGGTATGTAAATCAGTAGACTCTAGCTTAATTTACATGGAAGACTGTTAAGCAATCCATGACAATACAGAGTTATGTAGCATATAAAACTGGAAGAAGAGAACTGCTACTTCTACATTTAATAAAGAGAGTTAAGATTTAAGTGAGACCAATACAAAAAAATTCATATGGTGGGATTATTATCAGCGAACGGTGGTTTGAGGAGGGGAGGGAAAGAGAGGAACTCCAAGACAAATTTAGTAATTTCATGTTTTTCTTTCACCTGTGCAGAATTGTAGTAAAGAGAATAAAGTTGATAATGCTTATTTGGATTTTTATACAAATGTTGTGTAATCAGGCAGTGCTTTACTTAAAATGTAGTCTAATCTGAAAGTAGACTATAGACTGCAACATTCCTTAAAAATAATATGAAATGAATCTACTACCGTGGCTGATAGCAACATTGTCAAATATTGACATCTTAATGAGCTCTGAGGGAAAGTATATAACATCCTGATTAAATCTGCAGATTACAGTAGATGTTATGAAAGGCTGTAATGACAGAAAAATTCAAAGTACTAGTATGCTTGGAAAATGATTTGGCTTAAAAAAATGTAAGTATACATCTGGAAAGAAATAATATAAAGATCAAAACCTAAGAACTTTGAATGATAAAAATTAATGAAATATTAATATAATTTTATTTCAAGCTGCTTTCCAGTTTGGGCATTTTATTATTGAGGAAGAAGGGAGTAATTCATATTAGAGGACAAATAACAGTCCTCTAATAACAGTCTTATTTGTTAGAGGAAAAAAGTCTTTGCTAAAACTGCTGATATTAAGGAACTATTTTGAAAATAAAATAATATGTATGAAAACATTTTTACAACTATTTCACAAAGAAGACTCCTATTTATAAGTGAAACCAGAGTTACATGTTTTGGAATGCAAATAATGTGCCCCAGTCATTTCCTATGTATAATACTTGAATTCCACAAGTCAGAAAGGCAGGAAATTCGGAAGTCCATTCTCCTCATTACACTGTTATTTATTATTGTTGTGATGCTGTGGTGATATGATGGCATTCTAATAGAGGAGCTGAGTCACTCTGTGTATAACAATCTGACTCATGCATTTAAATAATTCCTATCATCTTATTACTGCATTATTATGCCAACCATCATGATCACATTCCATGTCTGATGTTTCATGTTCTCAGTTGGACACAAGTGCTCAAAAGCTCCCATTATTCTTTTCTATAATTATTCATTATGTATTAAGACACATTTTGTGGTAATTAAATCCATTTGAACAAAACCTTAAATCAAAAAGTTCCCCTGTCTCTCCCTCCAATCTTTCACCCTGTGTGGTTATGTATTCAAAGGGCTTCTGGTTTAATTCTGCCTCCTCTTGAGCAGTGTTATAGTGTGGCTCTTGGTAAAGGAGACTTGAAGGCAGATAGAATCTTTCAAGTAATTTCAAATCCTCTCAACTAAATCCATGGGATGCTAGGGTACTCCACGACAGTGGGAATGACACAAATGAAAGGTTATTCCTCAGTAGTGGTAGTGATTTGACCTAATGGATCCAGAGTACTTCTGGTTAGGTAAAGCAGTTGAGAAATGTTTGAGCAAAACATGTGGGCAGCCTGGAATAAGGTTGAGAATTTTTTAGGAAGACATGCTGCTCCTCAGAAAGGCTCCAGGGAAGTCTTTCTGAGTACTCAGAAGTGCTCTCTGCTGGCACTGTTGTCTCAAATATCAGGTCTTAAATAAGGTGGCTGAGGCTGAGTCTTCTGCTCTAGCTGCCATCAGATCTGCCAGGGTGAAGTTTTCAGGATGGTTGTTTAGAGGACAATCATCCTGGGTCATATGCCATTGAAGTGCCTTAATTTCCTAACAGACTTCTTGGCAAACAACTCTATTTGACTTAACACCACTGTATTAGTCTGTTTTTGCATTGCAAAATACAATCATGTCTTCTCAGCAGTCCTGCAAAGTCTTAACTTATTCCAGTATTAATTCAAATTCCAAGGTTCAAAATCTCATCTGACACAAGGCAAGTCCTTTCTGTGTAGAAGCCTGTAAAATCAAAAGCAAGTTAGTTATTTCCAAGATATAATGGAGGTATAGGTATTGGGTAAATACGTCTGTTCCAAAAGGGATAAATCAGCCAAATAAAAAAGGGCTACAGGCCCCACACAAGTCTGAAAAGCAGCAGGGCAGTCATTAAATCTTAAAGCTCCAAAATAATCTCCTTTAACTCCATGTCCCATATCCAGGGCATACTGGTATGAGGGATGGGCTCCCAAGGCCTTGGGCAACTCTGCCCCTGTAGCTTTGCAGGGTTCAGCCCCCACATCTGCTCTCATGGACTGGTGTTGAGTGCCTGTGGTTTTTCCAGGCACAGGGTGCAAGCTGTTGGTGGATCTACAATTCCAGGGTCTGGAGCATAGTGGCCCTCTTCTCACAGCTCCGCTAGACAGTGCCCCGGTGGAGACTCTGTGTCAGGGCTCCAACCCCACATTTTTCTTCCACATTGCCTTAGTAGAGGTTGTTCATGAAGGCTCTCCACCTGCAGCAGGCTTCTGTCTGGGCAGCTAGGCTTTTGCATGTACCCACTGAAATCTAAATGGAAGCTCCCCAGTCTCTACTCTTGCCCTCTGGGCCCCAAAGGGTTAACACCATGTGGAAGTTACCCACACTTACAGCCTGTGCCCTGTGAAGCAGCATGCAGGACTGTACCTGTGCCTCTTTGAGTCATGGCTGGAGCTGGGATGCAGGGAACAGTGTGCTGAGGGTGCACAGAGCAGCAGGTCCCTGGGCCTGACCCATGAAACAATTCTTCCTCCTAGTCCTCCAGGCCTGTGATGGGAGGGGCTCCCTCAAACCTCTCTGAAATGCCCTCAAGGCATTATCCCCATTGTCTTGGCTATCAGCACTTGCCTTTTTCTTATGCAAATTGATGTGGTTTGCTTGACTTTCTCTCCTGAAAATGGGCTTTCTTTTTCTACCACATGGCCAGGCTTCAAAATTTTTCAAATTTTTATGCTCTACTTCTTCTTTAAATATAAGTTAAACTTTAAATAATGTATTTGCTCATGCATATGAGCATAGACTGTTAGAAGCAGACAAGCCACATCTTGAATGCTTTGCTGCTTAGAAATTTCTTCTGCCAGATACCTTAAATCATCATTCTCAAGTTCAAAGTTCCACAGATCCCTAGGGCAGGGGCACAATGCAGCCAAGTCCTTAGCTAAGGCATAACAAAAATGACCATTGCTCCAGTTTCCAATAAATTGCTCATTTCCATCTGAGACCTCCTCAGTCTGGCCTCCACTGTATTACTATCAGCATTTGTGTCACAACCATTTTACCAGTCCCTAGGAAGTTCCAAACTTTCCATCTTCTTTTCTTCAAAACTACCCATCTCTATTTGTTACCTAGTTCCAAAGCAGCTTCTGCATTTTCATGTATTTTTGTAATAATGCTCCACTCCTCAGTACCAATTTTTTTGTATTCACCTGTTCTCATGTTGCTTTATAGAAATCCCTAAGACTGGGTAATGTATAAAGAAAAGAAGTTTAGTTGGCTCACGATTCTGCAGGCTGTACAGGAAGCATGATGCTGGCATCTGCTCAGCTTCTGGGGAGGCCTCAGAAAACTTAGAAGCATGGCAGAAGGCAATGGTGGAGCAGACGTGTCACATGGCTAAAGCAGGAGCAAGAGAGAGAGGAGGGGGAGATGCTACACACTTTTAAACAACCACAACTTGTGAGAACTCACTATCATAAGAACAGCACCAAGGGGATAGTGCTAGATCATTCATGAGAACCCCCATCACTTCCCATCAGGTCCCTCCCCCAACACTGGGGATTACAATTCAACATGAGATTTGTGGCGACACAGATCCAAACCATATCAACCACTTTTCAAGGCACAAACCTAGAACCCTTGTTCCTTTCGATTCTTGATGACTAACTCCTCCCACAAGGGATAATACTTATAGCCATTCGAAACATTATTAGTTTTAGTTTCACCAAAACTCTCTTTGAGGACAGGAACCCACTCAAAATTCTTTGCAGTAAAAGGAAGATCTGTTTCCAGATGACTTTTAGTCCTTGAGTGTATAAAAATGCAGCTGACAACTCACTGTAGAAGAGAAATTAGTACATATATTTAAACTCTGACAGAACATTCCCCTCAAAGGACACCCTACTACACAAAGTTAAAGGAAATAAATTTAATTCAGGCAAGGATAAGGGGGAAATTGTTAAGGCAAGTAATCTCTATTAGAAACAGTAACATTTCTTTCAAAGAATATTTATCAGATTTGCACTTAAAGTTTGTATTTGTTGTTACATTCAGAAAAGTACACAAATCATAAGTATTTGTTTTGCTTTATGGTCACAAAGAATATGTCCATGTAGTCACAATCCAGCTCAAGATATGCAACATTATCAGTATCTCATTTTTTTTTTCTAATCACTGCTCTTTTCTTCTCTTCAGAGGTAACCAATATCCTGACTTCTAATACCAGATGTTTGTTTTGACTGTTTTGGAATTTTATGTCAATGAAATTAGACTGTATTCCTGTGTGTGTGATTTATTTTGTTCATTTTTATATTTGTGAGATCCATCTATGTTACTTTCTGTAGGCATAGTTCATTCATTTTTTTCTTGTATGAATATACCTCAGTTTTTGTATCCATTTCATTTTGTTGATGGAAATTTAGATTGTTTTCAGTTTTAGGCTATTGTTAATATTGCTGTTATAAACATTCTTGTGCATATGTTTTGGTGTACACATACATATTTTTCCCCCCAGTATGTTATGTTCTTAGGACTAAAAGTGCTGGGTCATTGGGTATGAGCATATTCAACTTTTGTAGATAATTCCAAAAAGATTTTCCACAATAGTTGGCTAAGTCTTAATTGGTACTCCCAACAGCAGTGTATGAGAGTTCTAATTACTCCACATCCTCACCAATACTATTATTTGTTTTTTAAATTTAGTAATTCTGGTGAAGGCATAGTAATATTGCCTGTTTTTAAATTTGTATTTCCCCAGTGATAAGTGAAGTTGAACATTTCAAATAATTTATTGGCCATTTGGATATGCTCTTTTGTGAAGTGCCTGTTCCAGTTTCTTGCCCATTTTTTTTTTTCTGTTGTGTTGTCTGTCCTTTTGTTTATGTAGAGTGTGTGTGTGTCTGTGTCTGTATGTTTTTTTTGTGTGTGTGTATGTGTGTGTATGTACACTCAGATATGAGCATTTCAGCAGTTTTATATATGTCCTCCCACTTTATCAGCTTGCATTTTTACTCTCTTAATAGTTAAGTGTTATAAATAGAAGTTCTTTATTATGATATAGTGTAAGTCAGCAATATTCCCATTATGATTAAAGCTTTTTTGGTCTTATGCAGAAATTTTTTCCTATCCCAAGGTCATGATAATATTCTCCTATATTATCTTCTAGAAGCTGTATTACTTGTATTTTTTCTTCTAAGATCTATATTCCATGTAAAAATAATTTTTTTGTATGATATAGCATGGGTCAGTTTGCTTACTATCTTTCCCCCAATTTTCTTTTCTTAAAATGCCACTTTGTCATAAATCAAGGATCCACATATGCATGGAAATGTTAGGGACTCTGTTACACTATTCCATATGTCTATCTTTATTCTATACTACATTATCTTAATACTATAGCTGCGTAAGTGTTTACATCCAGTAGAATAAGTCCTCCCACTTTGATCTTTTTCTTCTTCTAAGTTTTCTTATCTGTATTTGGTTCTTTTTGCGTCCATGTAAATTTTGGAATTATCTTTTCAATTTCCCCAAAAAGTGATTGCTGGAATATTTATTGGAATTGCATTGAATATAGATAAATTTGGGGACAATTGACACTTTTACTATTGAATCTTCCAACCCAAAACATGTTGTAGCCTTCTATCTCTCTTAGCTATGTTTTATAGTTCTCTCTGTAGAGACACTGCATATTCCTTGGAATTTGATGTTTTTTGAAGCTACTAAAATGGCATTTTTAAAGTTACATTTTCTGTACTGGTATATAGAATTACAGTTAATTTTTTATATTGGCCAGCAATCTTGCTAAACTCATTTAATTCTAATGATTTTTCAGTGTATGTTTTCTTTTAGCATTTTTATTGAAATATTAACATAACAAGATTCATCATTTAAAAGTGTATGTCTGTGATATTTAGTATATTTGCTATCTTGTGAAACTATCAGTATCTAATTCCAGAACATTTCTATCACCCTTAAAAAAGACCCATGCCTATGAGCAGTTAGTTCCAATTTGCTACCTTTCCTTAACACTTGCTCCCTGTAGTCTACTTTTTGTCTCTATGAATTTGTCTATTCTAGACATTTTATATAAATGGATTCATACACCATATAACTTTTTGTGTCCAACTTCTTTAATTTAGCATAATGTTTTCAAGGTTGTAACATGTATCAATATTTATTTTGATAGCTGAATAATACCCATTTTACCAATATACCACATTTTGTTTATGTATTCCTCAGTTGACGAATATTGGGTTGCTTTCTTTTTTTTTTTTACTATTAAGAATCATGTATTATAAACATTTGTGTGCAAGTGTTTGTGTAAACATGTATTTTTAGTTATCTGTAGTATATACCTACATATACCATATTAGTCAGGCTGGTCTTGAACTCCTGACCTTGTGATCTGCCCACCTCAGCCTCCCAAAGTGCTGAGATTACAGGCATGAGCCACCACGCCCAGGCAATATGTACTTTATATATATTTATTTTGCCTTACTGTAGTGTCTAGATTAGAATCTCTAGTAAATATATGTATTTTTGCTACACCTACTGGAATGGGATCTAATAAAAATTTTAATGTAAGTGGTGAAAAAACATTGTAGGCTTTATTGTTGATATCAGAGAGAAAGCTATTAGCATTTGATCATTAAGTACAATTTTTGCTATAGATTTTGGTAGACATTCTTTACCAGATTAAGAATGTTCCCATCTATTGATAGTTTACTAGATTTTTATTATGAAGGGATATTGAATTTTATCAAATTATTTTCTGCATTAATTGAGATAATTTTCTTTTTAATTTTCTTAATGTTGTGAATTACATGATTGAATCTTAAAGTAACATTTTGCATCCTTAGAATAAACTCAACTTGATTGTGATGGATGATGCTTTTTAAAAATCTATTACTATATTAAATTTGTTTAAGATTTTTGCAATTTTTTCACGAGTGGGATTGCCCTGTAATTTTATGTTCATGTGGAGTCTTTGCACTGTAATGTTTTGCTATCCTCAACACAATTTTGTTTGTGTTTCTGCTTTATAAAATAGAGATTGGTTATTCATGAATAGAACATTTGAAGGAAGAGGCTGAAAGCCAGAATGCACTGGCTTTAAAAATTTGATTATGAAGGGAAGGAGAAAGAATGGGCATTGGCCAGAGGAGATGTAGTATTGAAAGAAGATAATTTGTTTTTGTAAAGGTAACATTTGAATATGTTCATATTATAAGAAGCACTAATTGAAGAGTTGAGATTAGAGTTACAGGAGAAAGAGTGGTACACTGACAGATGAGGTTCCAGAGAAAGGGAGTTGAGGTTGGGGATAGGATCAGGTTGAAAGGCTAGTTTTAGACAGAGGGGGAAAATACTGTTTTAGCAGTAATTGGAGGTAAGGAAGATTGTAAGGAAGGGAAGGTATATAAAGATAAATATGGAATTGATAGACAAGAAGTTAAGAGAATTTCTATTGGATGATGGCTTTTTTTCCTGTGTAGTCATAGACAAGATGCTCCCCTTTGCAAAAGGTAATAGATGAGATGGTAAAATGGGTAGAGACTTGAAATAGATGAAGCAAATGGCAGAAGTAGCCAACTGGGGATTACATTATTCTTATACAGACTGGAAAATGTTGGAGGCCCAAGTGAAATTGGAGAATACAGTTGAAATGGCACCAGTTTGCCCTGTTGGATGATTTTTTTTCTGCTAGGTCCAATAGCTCAGGTTTAGAAGTAGATAGGTAATATGGAGTGTTTGCAGTAACCTTACTGGCACATTATCTCATAGGCAGGCTAGGTGAAAGCCAACATAATGAGAAGATTCTTTGGTAAGCTTGAAAATAGGCCAAGGGAAGTTTATGTAACTAAAATATCTTGTGGCATTAATTTCAAGTAGACTGGTGCAACCATTTTCACAATTGTGATGTTCCTGCCAGGGAAGCTGATATTCATGCAGGCGTGTCAGGCTATCCATTCTTCTAGGCAGTGCTTAGATGGACAACACCATTTTAGTGAATGCTTTGCTCAACCATGTTTACTCCTTTCAGTTGGTAATATAAACACTGGTGGCCCTCAGAGATGCAGTGACTTTGGTGATTAAGAATGCTCCAGGCTGTATTACCTGAGGTGCACTTTTAAGGTGGTCCAGTTAATTCTTCTTGCTTTGATTCCTTGTCCTTTAAGTAAATGTTTGCCTACACTTTATTTCTTGTGTATCTGCCTAAAGGGAGAGAATGAACTAGTCATTCCAATTGGAGTACTCCAGATTATGATAACCATTGTCTTTTATTTTAAATTAGTACAATTGCAATTAATCAGCGTGGTTAGCAGGAGACTGCCTCTGTCTAGATTCAGTCAGATTTATAGGGCTGTAACGCTGAGAGGCATATCTTGGACCCTGGTAAATTAACCAAGATAATGCCACTTGTCAGGCCCCCTGGGAACTAGTTAGCCAGTCTCTCCTGGAAACATCTCTCCACCCCGGTGTTTCTTCTGCAAAACTTCAAAGAATTCATTGTGATAACGTCTCCATTATGATGTATTACATTCCTAACCATCTTACAGCATTGTTTCTCAAACATGAGGGCACTTATCTGTTTTACTGAATCAGAATATTCAGGTGAGAAGTCAAGAAATGTACATTTTTATAAACTCCTGAGTGACTTTTTCATTGGGTAGGCTTGGGAACTTTGTAGGTTTCACTTCAGTTCTATTTATTTCCTTTACTCAAATATTATGTTTTTTTTATAGCTTTATAATGTTTTTAACTTCTGTAAGAACAAGCTTCCTCTATTACTTTTAATGTATTAGTTTCTAAAATCCAACTTATACTTGGAGTATTTAAAAATAGTTTTATCAAGTCTCCAAATCATGTGAATTTAATCAGCATTGAGTAAATTTAGAAAATAATTTGGGAAGATTTGGCATTTATTCAATATGAAATCTTCCCATTTATGTTCAATGGAATGTCTCTCCCTTTATGCCTCTTTCTTGTAAACATTTTTGTAATATTCTTTATATTGATCTCTTAAATTTCTTAAGCTTATTACTTTTTATTTTTTGGAGACAGGGTCTCACTCTATCACCCAGGCTAGAGTGCAGTGGCATGATCATGGCTCATCACAGCCTCGACTTCCTGGGCTCAGGTGATCCTCCTGCCTTAGCCTCCCAAGTAGCTGAAACTATAGGTGTGTGCCACTATGCCCAGCTAATTTCTTGGTATTTTTGGTAGAGATGTGGTTTTGCTATGTTGCCCTGGCTGGTCTGAAACTCTTGGGCTCAAGGGATCCTCCCATTTTGGCCTGCCAAACTGCTGGGATTATAGGCATAAGCCAGGCCTCTGGCTAGCTTATTACCTTTTAAAAATTATTTTTTGTTATGGTTGTTGCTACTGTGATTAGAATATTTTTAGCATTATTACTTTGAATTGGTTAACATACAAGAAAAATATAGTTTTTATTTAAGTTTATACTTTATTCAAATTTCATTTGTTATCTAATATTCCTTTCCTATTACAAAATCCCATCTAAGATGTTGCATTATATTTAGCAGGCATAACTAAAGCTCCTCTTTGCTGTGACAGTTGCTCAGGCTTCTTTGTTTTTGATTACTTTGACTGTTTTGAGGCATGCTGGTCAAGCATTTTGTAAAATGTTCCTCAATTGGAATTTGATTATTTTCTTATGATTAGACTGGGACTATGTGTGTGTTTATTTTCAGAGGAAGAATACAAAGATAACGTGCCATTTTCATCACATCTTGTCAAGGGTACATATGATCAACATGACTTTTAACTATTGTTTTTAACCTTAATCACTTGAAGTAGTGTTTGCTAGGTTTCTTCACAGTAAAGTTATTCTTTTTTTTAAACTAACTTCTATGCTATACTCTTTGAAAGGCAGTCATTATGTGCAGTCCACACTTATGAAGTAGGAATTTAGGTTCCGCTTTCTTGAGGATAGAGTATCTATATAAGTTATTTGGAATTCTTCTGCACAGATTTATCTTTTCTTCCTCATTTAATATTCAGGCATTTATTTATGTCTGTATGGTCTCATGAATATTTTATATTTTGAGTTGTTACCATTACCTAGTACTGCTTCATTTATTTTGTGACTCAAATTGTTGTAACTGACTATTGGGAGCTCCTTCAGTTGTCTCCTAGGTTCCTTTTACATACTCCTATTAATGTGGGCTTTTTAAACAAACAAACAAACAAGCACCACCTTAACTTTCTGGTATTAAAAGATATCCCAGGCTCATCTTGTGTATTTTCTGCCTTAGTCCTAGAATTAGCCATTTCTCTAAAGAGCCTTTTACTTCAAAGTATTGCCCTATGCAAGCTTTTTGCCACTGGGTTAATGATGTACCTATGCCCTCTTAGCTAACAGAGCAGGGAGATATGTATGCATGTACTAACCCATGTATATACACATAACTATACATATTTCTAAATGTAACCATCTGCATCTATATCAAGCTAAATATGAGTTCATATCGATGACTTCAACTGTAATCCATTACTACATGGATTATTCTAGTCTTCTCCCCTTGCTTATCTGTAACCTCCAACAGGTGAGAGAAACCTGACTTCTATCATCTACCTTCTGCCATCTATTTATTTAGTAGTTCAGTTCTAGTATACTTGTATACCTATATCAGAATTGTTAACCTGTAAACTCATGAGAAAAAAAAAACTTTATAAAGTAGAGTACAGCGCTTATATACCATTTCCTTTGTCTTTAGTCTTATAGACTGCACTCATTTCCAAAATTACTTAGGTCAGTACCTTTTTATCCCCATCTCCATCAGTAAAGTTAAAGTTATTTCATGCATTTATTAGATTGTTTTGTCACATTCTGCATTCTATCCTGGGATCCCCTGATCTCTTCAATGATATTTGCACACATTAAAGTTTACTCTTTGTAATTTAAAATTCTATGGATTTCAAAAAATGCATATCATATATCCATCATTACAGTATCATACCCATCCGTTTCACTGCCACCGCTCCCTCCCAAAACACCTTGTGCTTGACTTATTCAACTCCCCTTGCCCTTGAACTCCTGACAACCACTGATCTTTATATCATCCCCACAGTTTTGCCTTCTTCAGAATGTTATATAGTAAGAATCATCTACTATGTAGCTTTTCCAGACTGACTTCTTTCACTTTGCAATGAGCATTTCAGATTCCTCTATTTGTGGTTTGATAGCTCATTTATTTTCTCTGAGTAATATTGCATTGTATGGATGTGCCACAGTTGGTCTCTCCATTCAGCTGTTGAGGAACATCTTGGTTGTTTCCAGTTTTGGGTAATTATGAATAAAAATGCTATAGACATTGTTTGCAGATTTTTATATTTTAAGTTTTTAAATCAATTGGGTTAATATTTAGGGATTACTGTATCATATGAAAGACTATGGTTAGCATTGTAAGAAACTGCCAAACTGTCTTCTGAAGTGGCTGTACCATTTTTGCATTTCATCAGCAATAAATGAGCGTTTCTTTTGCTTAGCATTCTCAACAGGATTTGATATTGTCAGTTTTCGAATTTAAGCCATTTAATAGGTGTGTGGCTGTACCTTATTGTAATTTTAATTTATGGCTCTTTAACGACAAAGGTTAAAGGCCATTTTTTTTATATGCCTTTTCTCCATGACTCATTTTAAAAATTGGGTTGTTTCTTTCATTTTGTTGACTTTTAGAGGGCCCTTCTATGTTGTGGATCTAAACCCTTCATTAGACATGCGTTTTGCAAATATTTTTTCTCAGTCTGTGGCTTATCCTTTTATTCTCTTATGAGGATCGTTTGCAGAACAGAATTTAAAAATTGTTGTGGGTACATAGTATGTGTGTATATATATGGGATACAAGATATATTTTGATACAGTCATACAATGCATAACAATTGCATCAGGGTAAAAATGGGGTATACATCACCTCAAGCATTTATCCTTTCTTTGTGTTAGAAACAATCTGATTATACTTTTTTAGTTCTTTTAAAATGTAATATAAATTATGTTGATTGTAGTCACTCTGTTGTGCTATCAAATACTAGATCTTATTCATTTTATCTAATTGTATTTTTGTACCCATTAACCATCCCTACTACCTACCTTCCACCCCTACTATCTTTTCCAGCCTCTGGTAACCATCAATCTACTCTATATCTCCATAAGTTTAGTTGTTTTAACTTTCAGCTC
Source organism: Cacajao melanocephalus (assembly GCA_963573385.1). NCBI lineage: Eukaryota > Metazoa > Chordata > Mammalia > Primates > Pitheciidae > Cacajao > Cacajao melanocephalus. Next base: position 15,695 of record CAUYLG010029987.1, read on the forward strand.
CCACAAATAAGTGAAAACACACAAAGTTTGTCTTTCTATCCCTTGCTTGTTTCACTTAACAGAATGTCCTTCAATTTTATCCATGTCGTTATGAATGACAGGATCTTATTCTTTTTGTGGCTGAATAGTGCTCCATTGTGTATATGTACCACATTTTCTTTATCCATCCATCTGTTGATGGACAGACACTTAGATTGCTTCCACATCTTGCAATTATGAATAGTACTGCAATAAATATAGAAGTGCAGATATCTCTTTGATATACTGATTTCTTTCTTTTGGGCATATACCTGTCAGTGGGATTGCTGGATCATATGGTAGTGTTCTTAGATTTTAAGACACTTCCAAACTGTTCTCATAAATGATTGTACTAATTTACATTTCCACTAGCAGTGTATGAGGATTCCCCTTTCTCCACATCATTGTCAGCATTTGTTATTTCCTGTTTTTTGGGTAAAAGCTGTTTTAATTGGGGTGAGATGATATCTCATTGTAGTTTTGATTTGCATTTCTCTGATGATCAGTAATATTGAGCACTTTTTATATACCTGTTTGCCATTTTTATTTCTTCCTTTGAGAAATATGTATTCTGATTTTTTGCCCTTTTTTTAAATTGCATTTTAGGTTTTGGGGTACATGTGAAGAACATGCAAAATTGTTGCATAGGTACATACATGGCCAAGTGGTTTGCTGCCGTCCTCCCCATCACCTATATCTGGCATTTCTCCCCATGTTATCCCTCCCCAACTCCCCACTCCCCCCTGTCCCAACCCTAGTTCCCCCCCATAGACCCCAGTGTGTGATGCTCCCCTCCCTGTGTCCATGTGTTCTCATTGTTCAATACCCACGTATGAGTGAGAACATGCGGTGTTTGATTTTCTGTTCTTGTGTCAGTTTGCTGAGAATGATGGTTTCCAGGTTCATCCATGTCCCTACAAAGGACATGAACTCATCATTTTTTATGGCTGCATAGCATTCCATGATGTATATGTGCCACATTTTCCCTGTCCAGTCTGTCATTGATGGGCATTTGGGTTGGTTCCAAGTCTTTGCTATTGTAAACAGTGCTGCAATGAACATTCATATGCATGTGTCCTTATAAAAGAACAATTTATAATCCTTTGGCTATATACCCAGTCATGGGATTGATGGGTTAAATGGAATTTCCATTTCTAGGTCCTTGAGGAATCACCACACTATCTTCCACAATGGTTGAACTAATTTACATTCCATCAACAGTGTAAAAGTGTTCCTGTTTCTCCACATCCTCTCCAGCATCTGTTGTCTCCAGATGTTTTGATGATTGCCATTCTAACTGGCATGAGATAGTATCTCAATGTAGTTTTGATTTGCATTTCTCTAGTGACCACTGATGATGAGCATTTTTTCATATGTTTGTTGGCCTCATGTATGTCTTCTTTTGTGAAGTGTCTGTTCATATCCTTTGCCCACTTTTGAATGGGCTTGTTTTTTTCTTGTAAATCTGTTTTAGTTCTTTGTCGATTCTGGATATTAGTCCTTTGTCAGATGGGTAGATTGCAAAAATTTTTTCCCATTCTGTTGGTTGCTGATTCACTCTAATGACTGTTTCTTTTGCCGGGCAGAAGCTGTGGAGTTTGATTAGGTCCCATTTATCTATTGGCTTTAGTTGCCAATGCTTTTGGTGTTGTAGTCATGAGGTCCTTGCCTATGCCTATGTCCCGAATGGTTTTGCCTAGGTTTTCTTCTGGGGTTTGTATGGTGTTAGGTCTTATGTTTAAATCTTTAATCCATCTGGAGTTAATTTTAGTGTAAGGTGTCAGGAACAGGTCCAGTTTCTGCTTCCTGCACATGGCTAGCCAGTTTTCCCAACACCATTTATTAAACAGGGAATCCTCAGATGGTTGTAGATGTGCGGTGTTGCCTCCGAGGCCTCTGTTCTGTTCCATTGGTCTGTATCTCTGTTTTGGTACCAGTACCATGCTGCTTTGATTACTGTAACCTTGTAGTATAGTTTGAAGTCAGGTAGTGTGATGCCTCCAGCTTTGTTCTTTTTGCTTAGAATTGACTTGGCTATGTGGGCTCTCTTTTGGTTCCATACGAAGTTTAAGTTGTTTTTTTCCAGTTCTGTGAAGAAGGTCA
>CAUYLG010029988.1:0-79828 GCA_963573385.1 Cacajao melanocephalus
TACTGTCAATATTAGACAGATCAACGAGACAGAAAATTAGCAAGGACATCCAGGACTTCAATGCAGAGCTGGACCAAGCAGACCTAATAGACATATACAGAACACTCCACCCCAAATCCACAGAGTATACATTCTTCTCACCATCACATTGCACTTACTCGAAGATTGACCACATCATTGGAAGCAAATCACTCCTCAGCAAATGCAAAAGTACAGAAATCATAACAAACAGTCTATCAGACCACAGAGCAATCAGACTAGAACTCAGGATTAAGAAACACACTCAAACCTGCACAACCACTTGGAAACTGAACAACTTGCTTCTTAGTGTCAACTGGACAAACAATGAAATGAAGGCTGAAATAAAGATGTTCTTTGAAACCAATCAGAATGAAGACACAACTTACCAGAATCTCTGGGACACCTTTAAAGCAGTGTTGAGAGAGAAATTTATAGCAATAAATGCCCACATGAGAAAAAAGGAAAGATCTAAAATTGACACCCTATCATCAAAATTGAAAGAGCTAGAGGAGGAAGATCAAAAAAACTCAAAAGCTAGCAGAAGACAAGAAATAACTAAGATCAGAGCAGAACTGAAAGAGAGACACAAAAAACCCTTCAAAAAATCAACAAATCCAGGAGCTGGTTTTTTGAAAAGATCAACAAAATAGACCGCTAGCCATATTAATAAAAAAGAAGAGGGAGAAGAATCAGATAGATGCAATAAAAAAAGATAAAGGGGATACCACCACTGATCCCACAGAACTACAAACTACCATCAGAGATTACTACAAACAGCTCTATGCACGTAAACCAGTAAACCAGGAAGAAATGGATAAATTCCTGGACACTTGTACTCTACCAAGACTAAACCAGGAGGAAGTTGAAACCCTGAATAGACCAATAAAAAGGACTGAAGTAGATGCAGTAAAAAATAGCCTACCAACCAAAAAAAGACCAGGTTCAGATGGGTTTATAGCCGAATTATACCAGATGTACAAAGAGGAGCTGGTACCATTCCTTCTGAAACTGTATCAAACAATACAAAAGGAGGGAATCCTCCCTAACTCATTTTATGAGACCAACATCATCCTGATACCAAAACCAGGCAGAGACTCAACTAAAAAAGAAAACTTCAGGCCAATATCCATGATGAACATCCATACAAAAATCTTAAATAAAATGCTGGCAAACAGATTGCAATAGCACATCAAGAAGCTTATCCATCACGATCAAGTAGGCTTCATCCCGGGGATGCAAGGCTGGTTCAACATATGCAAATCCATAAATGTAATCCATCACATAAACAGAACCAAAGACAAAAACCACACGATTATCTCAATAGATGCAGAGAAGGCCTTCAACAAAATTCAACAGCTCTTCATGCTAAAAACTCTCGATAAGCTAGGTATTGACAGAACGTACCATAAAATGATAAAAGCTATATATGACAAGCCTACAGCCAATATCATACTGAACAGGCAAAAGCTGGAAGCATTCTCTTTGAAATCAGGCGCTAGACAAGCATGCCCTCTCTCACCACTCCTATTCAATGTAGTATTGGAAGTTCTAGCCAGAGCAATCAGGCAAGAAAAAGAAATAAAGGGTATTCAGTTAGGAAAGGAGGAAGTCAAACTGTCTCTATTTGCAGATGACATGATTGTATATCTAGAAGACCCCATTGTCTCAGCCCAAAATCTTCTCAAACTGATAAGCAACTTCAGCAAAGTCTCAGGATACAAAAATCAATGTGCAGAAATCACAAGCATTCCTATACACCAATAACAGACAATCAGAGAGCCAAATCAAGAGTGAACTACCATTCACAACTGCTACAAAGAGAATAAAATATCTAGGAATACAACTAACAAAGGATGTAAAGGACCTCTTCAAGGAGAACTACAAACCACTGCTCAATGAAATAAGAGAGGACACAAACAGATGGAAAAACATTCCATGCTCATGGTTAGGAAGAATTAATATCATGAAAATGGCCATACTGCCCAAAGTAATCTATAGATTCAACACTATCCCTATCAAGCTACCAATGACTTTCTTCACAGAACTGGAAAAAAACACTTTAAAATTCATATGGAATCACAAGAGAGCCTGCATAGCCAAGACAATCCTAAGCAAAAAGAACAAAGCTGGAGGCATCACACTACCAGACTTCAAACTATACTACAAGGCTACAGTAATCAAAACAGCATGGTACTGGTACCAAAACAGAGACATAGACCAATGGAACAGAACAGAGGCCCTAGAAGAAACACACACATCTACAACCATCTGATCTTTGACAAACCTGGCAAAAACAAGCAATGGGGAAAGGACTCCACGTTTAATAAATGGTGTTGGGAAAACCGACTAGCAATGTGCAGAAAGCAGAAACTGCACCCCTACCTGTCACCTTATACTAAAATTAACTCCAGATGGATTAAAGACTTAAACATAAAACCTAACACCATAAAAACACTAGAAGAAAACATAGGCAGAACCATCCAGGACATAGGCATAAGCAAGGACTTCATGACTAAAACACCAAAAGCAAGGGCAATAAAAGCCAAGATAGACAAATGAGATCTAATTAAAATTCAGAGCTTCTGTACAGCAAAAGAATCGGCAACCAACAGAATGGGAAAAAATTTTTGCAATCTACCCATCTGACAAAGGGCTAATAACCAGAATCTACAAATAACTAAAACAGATATACAAGAAAAAAACAACCCCATTCAAAAGTGGGCGAAGGATATGAACAGACAACTTTCAAAAGAAGACATACATGAGGCCAACAAACATATGAAAAAATGCTCATCATCACTGGTCATTAGAGAAATGCAAATCAAAACCACATTGAGATATCATCTCATGCCAGTTAGAATGGCGATCATTAAAAAATCTGGAGACCACAGATGCTGGAGAGGATGTGGAGAGATAGGAACACTTTTACACTGTTCTTGGGAATGTAAATTAGTTCAATCACTGTGGAAGACAGTGTGGCGATTTCTCCAGGATCTAGAAATAGAAATTCCATTTGACCCAGCAATCCCATTACTGGGCATATACCCAAAGAACTATAAATCGTTCTACTATAAAGACACACGCACACATATGTTCATTGCAGCAAAGACCTGGAACCAACCCAAATGCCCATCAATGATAGACTGGACCAAGAAAATGTGGTACATATACACCATGGAATACTATGCAGCCATAAAAAATGATGAGTTTATGTCCTTTGTAGGGACTTTGATGAATCTGGAAACCATCTTTCTCAGCAAACTGACACAAGAACCAAACACCGCATGTTCTCACTCATAGGTGGGTGTTGAAGAATGAGAACACGTGACCTCAGGGAGAGGAGCATGACACACTGGGGGCAGTTGGGGGGAAGGGGAGAGACAGTGGGGGGTGGGGAGGGAGGGGAGTGGGGAGGGATAACATGGGGAGAAATGCCAGATATAGTATTCACCTAAAGTTAAATAAATAAATTTAAAAAAAAAAAGAAAAAAAGGAAAGAAAAAGGAAGGGAAGGGAAAGGAGAAGGGAAAGGAGAAAGGAAAAGAACCCAGGCTTCCATTTAAGGGCTGTGCAGGTACCTAGCAGCTGGAGCTGGAGCCCTTTGGCCTTGATCACCTCTGCCTGTCTTTGCCCTGAAGTTCTGTGATGCTCTCTCCTGGTTGAGGGTGAGGGTGAGAGGTCAGGTCTCCTCCCACTCTTCTTACCAGCACTGGGTAGGAACCCCACACCTGCCCAGCTGGCTGGGCTTGAATGAGCTCACACCTGGAAGAGTCATCCCAGGTGGACAGGGCTCGGAAATCATCCTGCGGCTATGAGTAACTGGGAAGCACAGATGAGCTGATGCGAGGGTTTTGTGATGGTCTCTTTGTGGAACATCTGCACTGGCTTGGCAGTGTCTGCGGGACCTGGGAAAATGTATCCCTGGCCCAGGTTTCATTGGGAAAGCACCCCCAGATGAAGGTGGACTTGGCCACTGCTGCTGGCTTAGCCGAGGGCTGTGGAGAGGAGAGTAAGAGGCAGGGAGCTCAAGGTGAAAGCCCCTGCTCCTAGCAGACCTGGTTTGTCCCCAGAAAGTAGACCATAGGGAGAGGGGCCAGGAGCTCCTGCATTCAAACTTCCTCAGCCCTTCCCTCTGCAGTAGTTGGAGCAAGAACATTAACAACAGTAATAATCTACTAGATTATTACTCTCTTTCTTTTATCTCTTTCATTCCTTCCTTCTCTCCTTCCTTCCTTTTCTTTTTTTCCTTCCTTCCTCCCTCTCTCCCTTTCTTTCTTTTTCCTTCCTTCCTTTCCTTCCTCCTTCCTTCCTTCCCTCCCTCCCCTTCCTCTCTCTCTCTCTCTCTCTCTCTCTCTTTCCTTTCTTTCTTTTTTCTTTTCTTTCTTTCTTTCTCATTTCAAAAGCCTTCACACCTTTTCCTACAATTGTACAGTAGGGACAATCCAAACAGCCTGTGAGAGGGTTAAATGAGATAACACATGTTTGTTACCTGGCGTGAAGTCATGGGGAAGAGATAAAGCTTCTTTCTGCCTTCTCTGATGTTTTGCTGAAATAACTGACAGTAGACAAATAGGAGAAAAAGGCTTACAAATATATTTACATGTATGTGAACATGGCAGTCCTGAAAATGTGAGATTCAAAGAAGGCCCAGATGGTTGAGGCTTCAACACCTCTTGATGGCGGGGTGGCGGGGGGAGAGGGGGAAGAAATGGGGGAAATGTAGGCAAGTGTGAGGGATGGTGAATAATTTTCAGGGGAAATGAATGAGCCCAAAGGACAATGGCCTGAAACAAAGTTCATCTGAGCTCTGTGGGAGGTGGCAGGAAGGTGAGGGGCAGCCCTTCACTGTGAGCAAATGTTGTCTTATCATGCAGATAGAGTCCCAGGTAGCCTTTTGGTGGTGCCCTCAGAAGAACAGATGAAAAGCCTGTTTGGGCATGGTGACGACTTTTAGTTTCTTCTCCAGTGTTTAATCTTTCCTGGTTATTTGGTGAGATTCCTGGGGAGGGGGTCTTAAGACAATTGCATTTCTTTTGGAAAGAAGTTTCCTTAGTCAGATAAGAAAATTTCAGAAACAGTCTCCCTCTGCACTGGGATTGTGGGAAGAGAAACAAAAGAAGGTTAGAAAGTTAGACAGCTATTAAGGCCTTCCAATTTTTCTTACTTCAGAGTGCTCAGCATGCCAAAAGGTCATGCCCTGTGGTATTGTTCTCTGTGCCCCAATAAAGTTTATATCCTGGAAACGTCCCTTCCCTTCCCTAACTAGGTCAGAGCTCTTCCCACCTGGATGATCTTCCCTGATATACCAAGCCCACGAGCTTTCTTGTCCCTTGAGTATGGTATGGAGGGAAGGGGTTGGCCATGATGTCACCCAGAGCCACAGGGTGGTCTTGACTCGTCCACAACCTTGGGCAAGTCACTTTTCTGCTGTGGGCTCAGTTTACTGGCAGTAAAAATGAGTAGCTGGACTAGATGACTTGAAATTATCTTTAGGTTGATAAATCTTAACCTCACGTTGACGTATATCACACAACCACAGGTAGACTGACTGGTGGCGTAGCTGAACAAACATGGGCTTTGAAGCCAGACAGATGAATAGTCAAATTCCAGCTCAGTGCCTTACTATCTGTGTGACCTTGGGCAAGTTGCTCAATATCTCTGAGTCGCTACTGCCTGTCTGTCAGATGAGATCATAAACAGAGGTCCCAAAAAGTTATCCCGAGGACGAAGTTGGGTGATATATGTTATGTGCCTAATGCATAGTTTAAATCTCAGTAAGTTTTAGTTTCCACTCTCTAATTTGCTATACCCACCGGGTGGCCCCCTGGGTCACTGGGTCAGATACTCCCGGCCCCTGTTGCTTTGCTGTCCCTGGTCAGTCAATTGGTGAGTGAACAAATTCTGGCTGAGCTCTGCTCTGGACATGCATTGAGACGGCGATGGCACTCTGTTGCATTCAAGTAGTTTCAGCCTTGCCATGGAGATAAGTTGAAGATATGGCGTGGACAGGGGTCTGCTGGCATCTGGAGGCCACAGATGCTGCTAAATATCCTCCAGTTTACAGGAAAGGGCCACAACAAAGGATCATCAACCCCTGGTGTCAATAGCGCCTGGGTGGAGAAACCCTGGTGTCGGAAAACAGTGAGTACACAGGGGATATTCATGGGACATTCATGGGACACTGATATCGTCTGCTACAAAAACCAGGACCCAAAGTGGGTGTTTGAGTCCATTTTCACACTGCTGATAAAGACACACCTGAGACTGGGTTAATTTATAAAGAAAAAGGGGTTTAATAGACTCCTAGTTCCACGTGGCTAGGGAGGCCTCATAATCATGGCAGAAGGCAAAAGGTACGTCTTACGTGGCGGCAGATGAGAGAAAATGAAAGCCAAGTGCAAGGCGTTTCCCCTTATAAAACCATCAGATCTCATGTGATTTATTCAGTACCACGAGAACAGCATGGGGAAAACTGCCCCAATTCAATCATCTCCCAAGGGGGTCCCGCCCACAACACGTGGGAATTAGGGGAGCTACAATTCAAGATGAGGTTTGGGTGGGGACACAGCCAAACCATATCAGTGGGTGAAATGACTCTGTCTGGGTCACACCAAGAGTTAGCAACAGCTGGAAAAGAGAAGCTGGATCTTTGGATTCATCAACTAGGGCTCTTTCTGCCAGCATGCCCCTCATATCTCACCGCCCAGATTGTCAAGTCTCAAAATTATCCTTGCCCATCCTCCTTGACATCGTTTAATAAGCAGAAGTGAACACGTCATGAAAAATACCAAATGCTTCCAATCTACATTTGTTTTTTTTTTTTTTGGTGATAGAGTCTTGCTCTGTCTCCCAGGCTGGAGTGCTGTGGCATGATCACACTTCATCGCAGCCTCGAACTTCTGGGCTCAAGTGATCCTCCTGCTTCAGCCTCTCAAAGCACTAGGATTACAGGTGTAAGCCACTGTACCTGGCTCAAATCTATGAAACTTTGAGCCCTTCGCTGACAGAGAGACTTAGCCCTTTCCTCAGACCTGAAATTATGAAAATATTCCCATCCAATAATTAATGTAAGAAAAATTTAAATGTTATATCAGTAAAGGTAAGCAACAGTGAGCTAGGAATAAGACACCTCTGGAAGTTCATTATGCTGGATTCCTGGACAGTTAAAGTAGTTCATGCATTTCCCTTTGGCTTGTGGATCCATCTCAGCGGCTGCCAGGGACATTGCGTGTGCCCTGTTATACATTACAGCCTAAATGCCTGGGTGAGGCCAATGGAGTCCTGCTTTCCAGGTGAGGGTTTGATTCCTGGCCAGCATAGCTGAGGAAGCCAACAGATGACTGTGTCCACTCTTTGAGCTGCCAGGGGCTCTCTCTCACACTCTCACACATGCATGCAAATGTGGAGCCCCCAAAACAGGTCGTTCTATGCAAGGGAAAGGAATCTATTCAATTAATTCCTGCAATTATTTAATGAATTCTGTAATTAAGTATTTTCTGTAATGGGTGGGTAGGTGGAAAATCATAGCATCCTCTCTGCATGGGGAGTTTCCTTTGAAAGGTTGCAACCAGTTAGGATGGCCCAGGGAGGGAGTGGACAGAGGGAGTAGGATGGTTTGGGGCACTACCTGTGAGCAGTGTTTGTGCAGCAGACATCTGAAGAGGAGGCTTCCTCCTGTGTAGTCAGCAGTGAGCTCAGAGCTCAAGGGGCATCATGAAAACCCAGGCTGGATGGCAGTTCCATGGAATGAGATCAGCTCCACCCTCAGTGTCCCTGTCTGTGAAATGGGGGCTAACACCATCTTTCATGTATCTTTTCTTCCTTCCATTGATGATGATACCCTAAGGTCCTGATGTGTGCCAGACTCTAAGCGAGACACTGGGGCAGTAACTGAGGAAGAGAGAGGAGGAAGGGTACGGAAGAGGCCCTGGAAAGCAAGACCCTGCAGAGGGTCTGCAGGCTGGGCAAGAGTTGGCTGGGAATATTATTCTGTTTTGACAAGCCCTGGGCCAAGGCTCCATCTGTGAATCCATGGTCTTCCCCACCTGCTCACAACACCCATGGCCTGCCCTCCCCTTTCTTGGCCACATGTCCCCTTCCACCTGGCAGCACCCAAGGCTGGGCTTTCCCCCAAGGATGCCATGGGATGCCATGACCTCAGGGATCCGAGGCATCCTTCACCCCTCCCACACACCTCTTTCCATTATCCGCTCAGTCCCTGTCTCCCGCCTCGTGGTTGCTGACGTTTCAACTACTTTATTATTGGTTCATTTCCCAGGGGTTTGCCTTGACTCAAAAGCTAAGCTGTACTGTGCATGCCCATTAAGATGGCTATTGTCTAAATAACAGAAGATAAATGTTGATGAGGATGTGGAGAAATTGGAACCCCTGTGCATTGCTGATAGGAACGTGAAATGGTGTGGCCGCTGCAGAGAACACGATATTGGTTCCTCAGAAAATTAAACGTGGAACGTCCATACAATCCAGCAATTCCACTTCTTAGTATGTACGCAAAAGAATGGAAAGCAGGGACTCTGACAGGTGTATGTACACCCGAGTTCACAGCAGCATGATTCATAACAGCCAAAAGGTGGAAGCAACCCAAGCATCCATAGAGGGATGAATGGAGGAACAAGATGTGGCAATATCCATACAGTGGAATATTATTCAGCCTTAAAAAGGAGGAAATTCTGACACATGCTGCAACACGGGAGAAACTTGAGCACATTGCGCTAAGTGCAATGATGCTGCATGTTGAAAAAGCAGCCAATTAGATTCAGCCTTCTACCAGGAGGAATTGCCTCTGCCGAGGTGAAGTTGCGTTGCTGGAGAGATACTGACAGGAAGAGTAAAACCCTTGGGAAGGCACAGGAAGTCCCTCTCCCTCCTCCAGTCCTGCTGCAGGGATCCAGCTCCCTGTATTGCCAGGGTTTAACAGGGAGCAGTTGGCAAAGCAGAAATGTGGCTTGTGGAGTTCCAGTCTTTGTGTCACAAAGCAGAGTGTGCAAGGGTGGGTTTGGAACTGAGATAACGGCCCGGTAACCGACACGGATGGAGCGCGCCTGAATCCTGGAAGACATCACTAAGCATTGAGCTAAAAACCCGTGGAGCTGCCTGACGTTAGCTTCTTGGCGTGGGAGAAAGTAGATGTCTCCCTGTGTGAGCCACTTGTTCCTCGTCTGCTTTGCTGTGATGAACCAGCCTCTGTACTGACACAGAGCTCTTGTCCCCCACAGTGCCTAGCACAGGGCTGCCACATTGGTCGACATTAATCAGATTGAACAGAAAACCCCCTCACAGCTAGTGTGGTCTTGAGGGACTGGGACCCCGGCTCAGGTTCCTGGGATTAAGCATCTGCTCCCTCCCTCAGCGTGCTAATTCAGGCCAGTTTTTGTCTCTCCTATCCTCCATTTCCTCAACTACAAAATGAGGGTATTGAAACCAGTTATCTGGGCCAAACATGGTGGCTCATGCCCGTAATCCCAGCACTTTGGGTGGCGAGGCAGAAGGATCGCTTGAGTCCAGGATTTCAAGACCACCCTGGGTAGAATAGGGAGATCTTGTGTCTATAAAAAATAAAAACAAAATAATTAGTTGGGCATGGTGGCATGTGCCTGTAATCCCAGCTACTCAGGAGGCTGAGGCAGGAGAATCACTTGAAGCGGAGGTTGCAGTGAGCTGAGATTGCACCACTGCACTCCAGCCTGGGTAACAAGAGTGAAACTCCATCTCAGACAAACCAACTAACCAGTTGTCTCATTGGGTTGTGTGATGCTGGGCCCGTTTCACGCACAGTAAGCATTCTTTTAGCCACTGTTATTGGCCATCAACTTGCATGCTGCTGTTCTGCCAATCGGGTTTTGAACTGTCCCCCCAAAAAATCCAGCTGCACCCTGTGCCTCACAGAGAGTGCCAGGCTGTGTACCTTACCTCCCTCGGCTCAAGCCACCAGCCCGATAACCTGCCTAGTACCTACTCCCAGGCCCCACCGTTCTCTGTTTCTCCGGGTTGCTCATTTCTTGATGTCTTCTGGTTGCCTGAATAATTTCCTGTTGCTATGGCTTCATAGCCTCATGCTATGTGTGCTACGGTGCCATGTCCTGCCGCTAGCTGGACTTCTTTTTCTTGCAGCTGGCTCTTGCTCTGCTCTGCATTCTCTTCCTTTTCAGCAGTCTTGTCCCTCTGCCTGCTCCTTGAGCCCTTCCATGGCCTTAATGAGACCAGCCAGGGATGCTTATTTCTGTGAGGCTGCTCTGCAGCATTCTTTTTTTTTTAGGCAGAGTCTCACTCTGTCACCCAGATTAGAGTGTAGTGGCACGATCTTGGCTCACTGCAACCTGCACCTCCCAGGTTCAAGCAATTCTCCTGCCTCCGCCTCCTGAGTAGCTGGGACTACAGGCTCGTGCCACCACACCCAGCTAATTTTTGTATTTTTTTTTTTTTAGTAGAAACAGGGTTTCACCATATTGGACAGGCTGGTCTTGAACTCCTGACCTTGTGATCTGCCCGCCATGGCCTACGAAAGTGCTGAGATTACAAGTGTGAGCTGCTGCACCCAGCCAAGCAGCAGACGTTCTTTTCCTGTGGCTGCTGTAGCTTGGTGGCTTAAAATAACACGAACAGACTCTCTCACGGTTCTGGAGGCCAGAAGTCTGGCATCAAGGTGCCAGCAGGGCCATGCTCCCTCTGAAGCCTCTAGGGAAGAATGTTTCCTTGCCAGTGCCAGCGTCTGGTGGCCTCGGGAAAGTTCCTTGGCTCTTGGCAGCATCACTTCTATCTCTGCCTCCAATCTTCTCTCTGTGTCTCTGGGTGTCTTTTCTGCCTCTGATGAGGACACTCTCATTGGACTTAGGGCCCACCCTCATCCAGTATGAGACCATCTCAATTCTCACCTGCATTGTATCTGCAATGTGTCCAAATAAGATCGCATTCTGAGGTCCTGAGTGGACATAAATTTTCGGGGAACACTGTTAACACATAACACGTGGCAAGCCGGAGAAGAGGACCCTGCCTCCCAAGAGACTCCTTGATAATCCATAAAGACAAGCTGAAGACAAAGCAGTGGCTGTCCCCATTCGGACTCAGGGAAGCCACTGTCACCTCTGAGGCAACCCCAACATTTCAGCCCCTGTGACCACCGAGGCCCTGGTGCCCAGTGGTCCCTGCTGGACTCCCTCAGGAGGTACTGTGCCCCGCCCCTTGCATCTCACCTACGTGTTGTTGGCAAGGGCCCCTGTCAAAGCACACACTGTAAGAAAGCCATTGCTGGGCCAGGCACAGTGGCTCATGCCTGTAATCCCAGCATTTTGGGAGGCTGAGGCGGGCGGATCAAGAGGTCAAGAGATTGAGACCATCCTGGCCAACATGGTGAAACCCTGTCTCTACTAAAAATATAAAAATTAGCCGGGCATGGTGGCACACGCCTGTCATCCCAGCTACTCAGGAGGCTGAGACAGGAGAATCGCTTGAACCCGGGAGGTGGAGGTTGCAGTGAGCCGAGATCGCGCCACTGCACTCCAGCCTGGGTGACAGAGTGAGACTTTGTCTGAAAAAAGAAAAAAAGAAAGAAGAAAGAAAAGCAAGCCATTACAGTGTGGGGACTGGTGGTAAAGTGAAGGAAACAGGATGAGAATTAAACAAATAAAGGCGAAATCTTCACCATCCACAAAACAATATGCAAAAACCAGGGCATTCCTCCAGACCATCAATAAATAATCCAGACCACAAAAATAATACATTAGACAGCTGGTGCAGTGGTAGCATGTGAAAGACTGTGGAACTTTCTAAAATTAATTTTCTTCATTTTGGTTTATTAAAATTGCACTCATCTATCTCCCCTGTTAAATATTTTATTTTTTCATATTAATGGCTGCAATTTCAGCTTGTGCCTGTTTCTGTCATTAACACTGTACAAACTTAATATCATTAGTAGTTTTTCCCTTAATTATGTGACTAGAGAAGAAAAACATCAAAGTTTCCGTGAAATTGGAATAGTATATCTAAATTGCCTCATGTTTATTTTAACATTAACAGTAAATGAAGCTAATGGGCTTCTTTATTATTAAAAGCACTCATTTGTGTCCTGCCTGTTCTAATATATAACAAAGCTTTAAAAGATGTTAAATAATTAGTTATTTAATAGGGATGGGTGGAATAGATCAAAAGAAAGGAATCGTTGAGAGTAACCCACGTGTGTAGTCGTGGGATCTGTCCCTTTTAGAGCTTGCAAACGGGATTCCCTCTCCCCATGTCCCCTGACCCACTGTTAATGTGTTAGCTCTAATTTATAATGACCCTGGAGTGTTAAAGCAATAAAATCTATTGCTGCAGCCCTGCGGAGGACACACGTGTGTAGGGGGCAATCATTGTTGCAATTATTTCTGGGCAATATCCATTCATAATTCAATACCTGCTCACGGCCCGTGGTTGCTGGAGCAGCTCAAGCCCATGCTAGGCTGGGGGCTTCGGAGGCCCTCTGCGGGAGGGAGGCCGGTTTAGCCCTCCTCCCTACCTCCCTGACTCACAGCTCCTTGCCTCTGAGCTGGGGTCTCTTGGGAGGATGCCAGTGAATAGAGGCATTTGTCTGAGTTAGGAATGTAGTGAGACCTGGGGAAGGACTGTGGCTGCCAGCTCTTGAAGAGGTACTAGATTGTTGTCACTCTCCTCCTGAAAAACCTGCACTGGCTCCTCATCGCCTTCCCTGCCAAGGCCAAGCTCCTTACTGGGCGTTTGAGGCCTTCTCTATTCAGTGCAAGCTGCTACTTTTCCTGACATTTGTGCTGTGTTCCATCCAGCTGTGTCCAGCGCATGCTGAGTTGTCCCGCCTCTTTGCCCCTGCTCATGCTGTCGCTTTTCTCTGAAATTGCCTTTGCTCTTTCTTCTGTCCATCCAACTAGGCATTCTTTGTGAATCAAATTCCAGATCCTCCAATAGGCCTCTCCTGGTCCCTCTGTGTCCTGAATTCCCAAAGTAGTGTTTCCCAAACTTGAGCATGCATCAGAGTCTCTGAGAGGGCATATGGCAAAATGGCCCTACAGTGGAAGATTCAGAGGTCTTGGGGATGCCTGAGAGCTTGCATTTCTCACCAGTTCCCAGGTGATGGTGATGCTGATGCTGCTGGTCTGGGGACCCCATTTTCAGAACCCCTACAGTATATCTAGTCACTCCAGATCATTTGGCACTGTGCTTGTTACTTGTATTTGCTTGAAATGTTCTCTGATAGCGTCATATAGCTCGTCTCCTCAAATAGACAGCAAGATCCTCACGGGCAAGGGACTCTAGGCCGTTTCTTTCTACCTCCAAAACACCATTAGCTCAAGGATGGGCTCATGGTGTGTGAGCCAATGACTCTTGATGAACTGGTTGGCTAGTTACCATGTTTCATTCAATTGGAGAAATCTCCATTTTACAGGTGAGAAAGCTGAGGCCTAAAGATGAAGTTGATTGCTGGAGATCATATAGATGTGATGTGACAAACAAGATTTGAAGCCAGGTTTATCCCCAGAGCCCTGGCCATGCTTCTTTTTTTTTGGACAGAGTCTTGCTCTGTCACCAGGCGCCAGGCTGGATTGCAGTGGTGTGATCTCGGCTCACTGCAACCTCCGCCTCCCAGGTTCAAGCAATTCTCCTGCCTCAGCCTCCCAAGTAGCTGGGACTACAGGCATGTGCCACCATGCCCAGCTAATATTTATATTTTTAGTAGAGATGGGGTTTCACCATGTTGGCCAGGATGGTCTCAATCTCTTGGCCTCGTGATCCACCCACCTCAGCCTCTCAAAGTGCTGGGATTTGGGTGAGTCACTGCACCCGGCCAATGCTTCTTAATTAAGTGATGTCAAACATGAGGCCCCTATGTTAGAAGGAAAGTGACTGCTTTCGTCACTGATAAGCTAAGGAGCTTGGGTTGCCAAAAGAGTTCTATTTCGTCCTGAGATGCTTTCCCCTGGGTTTCGTGATCCTTCCTTCTGTCTGGGTAAAATATACGTGGAAAGTAAGCTGCCAGGCTTCTGCTTCCCTGCTAATCCATTGCTGCACTTTATAGCCCTAACTTTAGGTTCAGTCTCAGAACCCTTCTCACTGCACCAATGCAATGGATTGGCATTTCTATGGCAAGATGAAGCCCATTCATAATCTGTCCAACTTCTCCACTATGCAGGTGAGAAAACTGAGACCCAGAGAAGAAATGCCAACATCTATAAAAGGCACTGCAGCTTCCTCATTCTTCTTTCCTGATACCTTGCTCTGAGGGAAACCATGTCTTGAGGACACTCAGTTAGCCTATGGAGAGGCTCATGGGCTGAGACACTTAGGCCTCCAGCCAATAGCTGAAAGAGTGGTTTCCCTGGAAACAGATTCTCCACCTCCAGTCCGACAATCTGGAGTTTTTTTAACCGGAACATTTAATCCACTTACATTTAATATAATTCCTGATATATTTGCGTTTATCTCTGCTACATAATTTTGTGCTTTCTATATGCCCTACCTTGTCTGTTTCTTTTACTCTCTTTTCTTGCCTTTTTTAGATTAATGAAATACTTTTGACCATTCAAAATGGCTTCCTCAATTTGCTATTTCAATTCTTTTAACAGTTCACCTAGAAATTACAACATATGTATTCAAAACTTATCAATAGCTAATATAAATCAATACCCTTATCTCTCTCCCAAACTATAAAAAGGACTTAGAACACTTCAAATCCATTTCACCTCTGACTTATGGGTTGGTGTTTTCATATTTTAGATTCTGTCTTTTCTTTTAATCCCACATAACATTATTAGTAGCGCTTAAAGCAGTTAATGTTTACTTAGTCTTTTCTACATAGTTCCCAGTTCTTCTGTTCTTTGTTTGCTTTTATACTTCAGCTCCTCATCCTGGAATCACTTTCCTTTTCCCTTTAGTCCAAACTTCGGCATTGCCTTTAGTGAGGCACTTCTGGTGGCAATTTTCTTTTTCTTTTTTTTTTATCTGAAAAGCCTTAATTTTACTTTGTTCTTGAAAGACACTTTCGCTGGCTACAGAATTCTAGGTCAGTGGTTGTTTTTGCTCAACACATGCTAAAATTTTGTCTTCTGGCTCCCAACTGTTGCTATTGAAAGTAACCTGCTAATCTAGCTTTTATCTTTTGAATATGCTGTAGTCTAGTTTTTCCCCTTCTCTGACAGCTTTAAAAATATTTGAACCTTCTTAGTCCTGTATATTAAGAAAAAAAATGTGAGTGCTATATATACTGTTATATATCCTGTAGAAATAAATCACTTTCTTACAGCAAAAAAAAAAAAAAAAAAAATTCTCATTGTGTTTGGTGTTCTCCAGTTTCACTCTGACAAATCTGTGTGTGAATTTCATTTATTTGACCTTTATAGAGTTGATTGGTCTTCTTAAAATCATGAATTGTTTTCTTTCTTCAGATCTGGAAATTCTTAGCCATTATTTTCTGAATTATTGGCTCTGCCCAGTTCTCTCACTCTCCTCCTTCTGGAGTTCTAATTTGTTGTATATTACATCTTTTCATTTTTATCTCCCATCCATGTCTCTTTTTTTTTTTTCATATTCCCCATCTCCTTTTCTTTTTTTTTGTTGGATTCATCTAGTCCACTGATTCTCTATTCAGCTGTATCTAATATGCTGTTTGACTTATCCACTGTTTCCTTATCAGTTCCAGATGTGATATTTCCTCCTCTTTAGAATCTGCTAAGTCTCTCTCTCTCTTTTAAACATTTTCTTGTTCCCCATAGATATTATCAATCTTGCCTTTTTCCTCCTTCTGAATAGTGAGCATCATTGCTTTATATTCTGTACCTGACAATTCCAATATCTGAAATCTTACAGATCTGTTTCTGCTGGTTCTCACTTGGAGCCTTGTTTCCTTGTGTGCTCAAGTTCTTTGTTATTTTTGGTCTGAGTTATTTGTTCATTTTCCTCAGAAAACTTATTTTTGGTACTTCTTTGAGGTCTGGGATGAAAAGATCTGAGCAGTTTCTGCCAGGTACCCTAAAGACACCTGAAGACTACTTTAAATTAAATTAATCATAATGGTTATTCTGACCATTGAGGTGATGTAAATTTGGGCTGTGAACCTAGTTTTCATGAGAAATTATTCATGACTCACTAAATTGTAACCCATTATTGAGGCTCAGTCTTTGTTTTGGGAGCAGCTGCCTGCCCCCACAGCCATGTGAGAAACTCTCTATGTGCCTTCTCATTTGACCATCGTCCCTGTCCCGGAAGGAGGGTAGTGGTGTGACACTGCACAGACGAGGAATTGAGGTAGTGATTTGGTCCCAGCCCCCAAGCATCCCCATGCTAGCTTTAAATCAAAATATGTAAAGTGAGAAGGATTCACTTGAAGCAACTAAAAGGTTTTCTCCCATTCAAAAGTTAAAATAATCAAATATTTTTTAAAAGTATAAAAAAATGGAAGGATTGATTAAAAGGGATCCAAATAGGAATGTGAGGTAAGAAAAAAATAGGTAGATAATAAAAACCGAAAAATAAGAGGAGGAGGCTGGGTGCTATGACTCACGCCTGTAATCCCTGCACTTTGGGAGGCCGAGGCGGGCGGATCATGAGGTCAAAAGATTGAGACCATCCTGTCCAACATGGTGAAACCCTGTCTCTACTAAAAATACAAAAATTAGCTGAGCATGGTGTCGTGTGCCTGTAACCCCAGCTACTCAGGAGGCTGAGGCAGGAGAATTGCTTGAACCCAGGAAGTGGAGGTTGCAGTGAGCTGAGATCACACCACTGCATTCTAGTCTGGGCAACAGAGCAAGACTCCATCTCAAAAAAAAAAAAAGAAATAGTACAGAATAAAAATATTATATGCATCGTATGTAATAAGAGTATCATTTTATGAAACCTACCTACTAACTGTGTGTAGTGTGTGTATGTGTGTGTGTGTGTGTGTGTGTGTGTGTCATGCTGGGTCATGTGGGAAAGTGTATTTTTTTTTTACTGTGGGTTATGTGCAAAGAACTTTGAAGGCCACTGACTTTCCAAGTGGTCAAGAGCAACCCTTCGAAGTCACACAGGTGTGGTTGAAATCCCAGCTCCACCTCTTCCTACATTGTGTGACACCTCCTTCCCCTCACAGGCTGCTCTGAGGACTGATGAGGCAGTGCTTGTGGACAAGTCACTAGAACAGCACCGGGGATGTCCTAGGACCTCTAAATATTGGCACCTGCTCATGTTATCATTGCCCATCTCATACAGCAGGACCTCAAATAAGAGCTGTCCCTGACTGAAACATGAAGGGTAAAAAGAGGTTGTATTGTTGCTATTTTTTTTTTTTTTTGAGACCAGATTCTCGCTCTGTTGCCCAGGCTGGAGTGCGGTGGCACAATCTCGGCTCACTGCAACCTCCGCCTCCTGAGTTCAAGCAATTCTTCTGCCTCAGCCTCCCAAGTAGCTGGGACTACAGGCACGTGCCACCACGCTTGGCTAATTTTTTGTATTTTTTAGTAGAGATGGGGTTTCACCATGTTGGCCAGGCTGTTCTCGATCTCTTGACCTCATGATCCACCTGCTTCGGCCTCCCAAAGTACAGGGATTACAGGCATGAGTCACCTCGCCCGTCCTGTTCTTTTTATACCAATAACGATCATGTTTAAGCATTTGTGTATCAGGTGCCAACCTCATGTAATCCTCGTAGCAGCTAGGTAAAGTAAATTCTATCACTGTTTCCATTTTACAGCTGAGGAAAGTGAGGTGAGGGAGATCGAGACTTAAGAATGAGTTTAAGTCTCAATTAACCCAACTCACATTCCTGCCCCGGCGCCCAGCAGCACTCCCTGCCCCACTCTAGGGCCTTCTCTGGCCCCCAGTCCCTCAGTGGCTCCAGCTTTGATCCTCCCGGGTCCTCCCTCACTACAGGTCTGGGTTCTCCTCTGCCCAGTCTGCAGGTTTTCCATCCTCACTGCTCTGCTCTGCTTGCCTCAGGGCACCAGCCCTTCCTCTTGCTAGTGCACTCCAGATGTTTCTTATTCAAAATCCCTCCCCCGACTCGGCTTCCCAGGGGGTGCCCTAAGTGCTGGCAGTGGCCAGGGAGCTGGTCGCAGGGGAGTGCTGAGCTGGGGAAAACCTGTCTTTGAGGCTGGAGCCAGGCCTGGAGGCTGCGGCTCTGTCGACCTCGGCTCCAGCCTGTGTGACCAGAGGACGAAGCTCAGCTTCTGCCACAATCCCCTGGACTGAGAAAGCACCAGAAAAGGGGTCCTTGCCCAGAGCCTCAGCTTGAGAGATGACCCCTGGTCTGGAAGTCAAGAGCTAGCGCAGAGGCCCACTGGGTGAGCCCTTGGTGCCCCTGTTGCTGCAGCGAGGCACATGGGCAGCCTCCCAGCTCGGTGTCAGCCACTGGCTTTTACCACATCGATCATCCAGTCCTTAAGACATATTAAAATGGATTTAAAAAGACATTTTGCATTTTCTCTCCTTAACACCCACATTATTGCCACACATCGGCTTTTGTTTTAATTAAAATTGGTTTTGAAATCCTCCATGAAACTTCAGTGGGATTGTTAAAGGCGGCAATTTCCTTATCGGCAGTGCGTCCCCACAACATACTGTAATAGTTACTTTGCAACAAAGCACAAGTCTTATTAATTTAGCTCAATCAAATCGGCACCACGTTAATTTACGGGGCTGTAAAAATCTGGCAGTGCTGCTCTAGATCAAGGAACTTAGGGCAAGCAAGACACCAAGTGGGATGTTTATTTTGTACAATGGTCCCTAACTGCATTTCTGTGATTTAAAAGGTTTCCGAGGCGTGCGATGATAATATTACATGCATATAGAATTGTGTGTTTGCCATGCCTCATTACTCCCCACAGAGACCCAAAATCATTTGGTATTCAACTCCTACCTAAAATATTTCCTTTTACATACAAATATTTTTTCTGCTTTAAATGGCTTCTCTATGTTAACTTTTTTTTTTTTTTTTTTTCCTGGAGCTGTGAAGCAAGATTGCTTCCTTACGTAGGATTCTATTTCGGTCCAGTATTGATCTTTAGTGGTAGTTGCCAGGTAGGTGGTTGGCTTTTTCCCCCTTCTTTTCCCATGGCCAGTTCCTTCCCAATACAAAGCATGTGCAGGTTTTCGTGGGGTTGATTTTGAATTTCCTGCTCTTTCTTTCCCTCCCCTTTCAGATTCTGGGTTTACTTTTACTGAAGTCTTTCTCAACAACTAGGAATGTTTCTCTCTCACTCACATCTTAATACCAAAGCTTCATAATAATTATTATAATGCTTCGCCAAGAGACGCAAGCTTAGCAGCCAGTAGAGGATTTGAAAGGCAGTATGGGTTGGGGAATTGCAGCAGATGTGAGGTGGAAATGAGGAGATGAAGGCTCAGAGATGGCAAGTGACTTGCCTAAAGTCACACAGCAAGTTACGAAGTCCACTGGACTCCAGGACTCCTCCAAGATCCTCTGGGATTCTCTAGGCCCTAGTTTTCCTCCTCTGGAATCCTCCGAGACCCAATTTTCTCATCAGTAGAATGAGAACCTTAAGAGTTGCTACTGGGAGTTTAGCACAGGGTTCAGTATACAGTGGCTGTGAAGCAATGTTGGATATGGCTTTAATTGTCTTGCCCTTCCTCAACAAGGGCAGGCCCACCTTTTCAAGTGCCCAACTCCAAATCACGGAGCTGAACTATACTCAAGTACAAGCTAAGAGCAACTGTCATCTTAGACCTGCAGAGCTTCTCTCAGCATACAAACGTGTTTCCATCTGCTCCGGGAGGACATAACGCCTGCCCCGGGGATAGAGGGTGGGCTCTGGAATCCTATATATGCCTTAACTCATGGACACATGACAACCTGTCTCAAGATGGGTAGGCAAGGAAGCCCATTTCATGGATGAGAAAACTGAGAGTAGCATAGAGTTTCAATGACCAACCTAGAATCAGATAGACAGGCAATGGCAGAGGGGAGATTCCAATCCAGGACTATGGACTCCAAGGTCAGTGTCCTTTCCAGTGCGCTGGCAGCCTCTGGTGCCCTGGCCAGTCTGCAGGAGCCTGGGTGGACGGTGGTGAGGTTTGTGTGGGGAAGCGTGTTTCCCGGTGGTGGGATAAGGAGCTGCTGATGTGACAGCATTTGAAATGCGACACAAGTACTCACTGCTTCCTCTGTGCCTCCGGCCAGGCCTTAGGGAGGACCGTTCTCTAGGTTAAGTCTTGCCTTTTCCCCACGTATGTACTTATCTATTAATTCTATGACCCACATGGCCCATGAATGTTCCTTCTCTGTCCCATTAGTGAGAGTGAGTTTCTGGTTTGCCTAGGCAGCAGGAGAGGTCTAAGGGCTCTGCAGAACTTTGCGCTAGTCAGGGGTAGAGAATCTTCTGTGTGACTCTGAGATGCCACCACATCCTCAGTGACAACAGCATGGGACTCACTCCAGAGATGGTCCTCACCACTTCTGGACAAAGCTCTTATTTGAAATTCATCTTTCCCGGTGTAAAACCCAAGCCAATATCTTCAATAAAGCATTATCACTTCATTATGAATGGCCAGACATCCTCCCCAATCTGCCCAAGGCCAAGAGGTTCCAGAACCCCCTGGTGAAGGACAGTGTGACAGTCATACCAAGCACCAGCTCAAACACACATATGTTAGCTGAGGCCAACAGTCTGCGGGCCTGGGCAAGCAAGGTCTTATTTCCTGGGAGGGTGGAGAGACAGAGATGAAGTCTCAGAGTTGAGAAGACATGGAAGGGGCTTGTCAGGCCTTGGGCAGGCGTAGCTCCTGCTGCTGTGCACGGCTTTGAGACATTGGCTGAGGAATGCTGGCCAGAAAGGTCACAGCTAAGAGGCTCAGTTCTAGGCAAATGCAAACCATTTGACTATGTACCAGGGAAGGATCACCCCAATGGGAAGATGTGAGCTGACAGTGTCTACTGGATAAAGTTTCAGAGGCGGCTTCAAAGCTGGGCAGTGAAGTGAAGGCTGCAAACGTCACCGTTCACATAATTCAACAATTGCTTTGAGAAACCTGCTGTGTGCCCAGCACTGGGGTGGGCTCTGAAAAGAAGAGGAAGCAGAAAGCCCTCTCCAAACAGGCCCTGTCGTCCCAGAGCCTGCCAGCTGCTGCAAGTCTGCAAGCTGTGGGCCTGCACCTGTGTCCCGGTGAGAGAGCTAGTTCCCATTTCTGCTGCTTTTGGCTTCTCCTTACATGGTCTGTGCTGACTTTGGGGGCTGGGCGTAGGAGGTAGTTGAAATACCTGCAGAGGAGGCTGCTCTTTGGACAGCCTAGCTCAGCCCCTGCATGCAAATGCTAAGCCTGCGCACAGCGAGGTCCCATTATAGAATGACCACGCTGGGAGGTTATCATTTGCCACGGAAAAGGTGGCAGAGACTTGGTTGCTTTCAAAATGGCTTCCCTTGGACATGGCTCCAGCTAGGTCATAGAATTCCTTTTGTGTGCATTTGAAGGTGCACCCTTCGGGCAGACAGACTCCACAAGGACCTCAGATGGGTGAACAGATCCCAGGATGGACTTCAGCCTTCACTATTCCCTGGGTTGGTTATGCTTGTGCAGTGAACAACCTGTGCAACCGTAATTGGTGGCTTTCATGGCCAGCTACATGGTGAAAGCTCCCAGATCCCTTTCAGCTGTTACCGGCGGGAGGATCCAGGCCTAGGCTCTCCCTTGGCATATAGATCACCCCAGATCTAAGCCGAGACTCCTTCACAAAGGTGGAGGAAGCTGTGCCCTAACACCTCCACCCTATGTATAGCCAACTCACTCAGAAACTCAACTTCACACACCATGACCTCCTGCTGCCTTGGCTTCATGGAGGGATTGGTGGGCATGGCAGGGTCAGGAGAAGACCCCTGAGAACCTCTTCCACAGTCAGTGCCAAGCCTTCCCCTGTTCTCGCTGCTCTTTAAGAAGGCTTTCTAAAGAAGAGGAACCTTCCGTGGTAGCAGATGGCGGATAAGTAGGAATGGTAAATAGTTTTAATTACTGCATAATGTAAGTGAGACAATAAAGGAGAGGCAGTGGAAGCAAGCTGCTGCCGCCGAGGCCCTGAAACTGTTGCGGGGCCCAATTTGTCTGGCATGTGCTGTTCTCAGTCTTGGGAGGGCTTTAAAGAGAACGCCGAAAATATTAATTGCCCGCCTCACTGGCCCATCCATCTTCACAACCGAGTAACACGCTTTTTTAATTTCAGGGGAATCGTTTTCAAATGGGAATCATGCAAATGAGTATTTTAGCTATTCATTTGTTTTACTGCGAGCGCTTTGTGAGCAAATGGCCTACAGCTTGCAATGAATTAAAAGACATGGGCACTGGAGACCGATTTTTAATACAAAGTCTTGACTCGGAGACGACCCCAACCAGCAGCACAGAAAATGTTGGCATAGCAACTTTGGGCATTTTCATGCAAATTGGCTTCTATATAGATGATACGAATGCAATGTTTTCCTTCAACTAATCATCATAAAATTAGTTTCACTATATTTAAATGCCTCCACTTAATGCATTATATCCATATGCATGAAATTGCCTCCGCTAATGCAGTACATAAAATGCCAAAGATACAATGAATAGCCAAATTGCAAGCAGTTATGTTATCTCCCATAAAAACGACTCCCCTCCCCCCTTCTTTTTTTTGTGAGTGTGGGTGTTGCTGAATGTGTGGGCGCCAAAGGCATCTATCACAAGTTGATATTAACACACAGACTCTCTCTCACACACACACAGCAAGCACATCCCAAAGTCCTCTACAGTTAAGTAACAGTAAGGTTGTAACACGATCTAACAAAAGCCAGACAAGGGAGGGGGCTGGCCAGGTTGTGGCTGGCGAAACCAAAACTCCCCGCACAGAATCTGCACCCAGAAAAGAGAGTGAAGCAGAGTGCACTTGGCTTGCCTGGCCTTGGAACTGGCTCCAGGAGGGTGGCTTCAACCCTGCATCCTCAGTCACACTTTGGATAGGGAGAACTGAGAGGGATGAATCTGAGCTACACATGGGGACCCAGAAACGGACATGAAATAATCAAAAGTGGAGCCGCCGTTGCTAAGATCAGCGCTCAAGTCTGCACCTGGCAGCCTGGAGAGAAGAAAACTGAGAGAACATGATCTATGTCAATAATTGAGACAGGATTGAAGAGGAAGAAAGAAAGGGAACATCCACGGAGCACCTACGTTCTCGGCACCGTACATGACGCTGTCCATCTGCTATGTCATGTCACCTTTACAACGAAAGTTAAGAACGCGGCATGATCATCGCCGGCCTTGAGGAGTATGAAATGGGTCTCAAAGTTGAGGAACACTTGAGGTCACAGGACCAGGAAGTAGCAGAGGAAGGATTTAAACCCAGCACACTCTGATTCCAAAGCTGCACTCACCTCTGTGCCTGGCTGTCCCCTGCAGGTGGTGAGAGGAGCTAGCTGTCCTGTCTGCAGCAAGGCAAGGCCAAATGTACAGAAGGAGAGACTGGTTTTACGTCTTTCCATTACTTCTTGGTTTATATTCTCCATCCATATCTGATCAGTTTTTGATCTGGATCCCAGATTCATCCAGGGTCAAGAGGACTAGGCATCTTGCAAACAGAGAACAGTGCTCCCCAACTCACTACCTGGGCCTCTGCCTCCTCCAATCCCACCAGGAAACTGAGACTCTTTACTCCAGCCTTGGAGAGATTAAAATTTGGCTTAAATAGGTGGGTTCTACTCATGTTCAGGGAGGGGGTTAAGAGGGAGAGAAGCAAAAGGTACAACCGAAAATATACAGGCCCTTCCTTTCCAGCTGGAGATGGAATTCCACCTCAGGAATGCTCTGCCTCTCATTCCTTGGAGGACTCTGTGTTTGGCTTAAGTGGGGGTGGCATTTCCTCACAAGGAGGCATGAGGTAGCTTTGGAAAACAGTGTGGCAGTTCCTCAAAGATTAAAAATAGAATTACCATGTGATTCAACAATTCTGCTCCTGGGTGTATACCCAAAAGAAGTGAAAGCTGGATCTCAAAGAGAGATTTGCACCTAACCACAATACTCACAGGGGCCAAATGGCAGAAGCAACCCACATGTCTACTAACAGATGAATGTGTAAACAGAACGTGGTCTAGCCATATAATGGAATATTATTCAGCCTTGAAAAGGAAGGAAATTCCGTCACATGCCACAACATGGATGAACTTTGAGGACAATATGCTAAGTGAAAAAAAGCCAGTCACAAAAAGAGGAATACTCCAGTGGAGGTTGCAGTGAACTGAGATCATGCCATTGCACTTCAGCCTAGGCAACAAGAGCAAAACTCCACCTCAAAAAAAAAAAAAAGATAAATACTCCAGCCTCAGCAACATAGCAAGACTCTGCCTCTACAAAAAAAAAAAAAAAAAATCCAGGCATGGTGGCCTGTGCCTGTAGTCCTAGCACTTGGAAGGTTGAAGTGGGAAGATCTGTTGAACCCAGGAGTTCAAGGCTGCAGTAAGCAATGATCAAACCATTAAACTCTAGCCTGGACAACACAGAGAGACTCTATCTCTTAAAAAAAAATGACAAATACTGTATGGTTCCAATTATACAATGTACCTAGGGGTCAAATTCATAGAGACAAAGTAGAATGGTCATTGCTAGGGCTGCAGAGAAAGGGTGTGTGGAGTTAAGGTTCAGTGGGTTCAAAGTTTCTGTCTGGGAAGATGAAAAGTTCTGGAGGTGGATGGTGGTGACAGCTGTACAATAATGTAAATATATTTAATGCTACTGACCTAGGCCGGGCATGGTGGCTCTTGCCTGTAATCCCAGCACTTTGGGAGGCTAAGGCGGGGGGATCATGAGGTCAGGAGTTCGAGACCATCCTGGCCAACATGGTGAAACCCCGTCTCTACTAAAAATACAAAAATTAGCTGGGTGTGGTGGCATGCGCCTGTGATCTCAACATCGCTTGAACCTGGGAGGCGGAGGTTGTAGTGAGCTGAGATCATGCCACTGCACTCCAGCCTGGGTGACAGAGCGAGACTCTGTCTCAAATAAAACAAAAAACTACTGATCTGTACTCTTAAAAATGACTAAGATGGTACATTTTATGTTCTGTATATTTGACTACAATTTAAAATAATGTAAATTTTTTTAAAAAAATGCATGAGGTAGGAAGACATCTTTCCTACCCCAAACATGTCACGGAAGTCAGGGGACAAACTCTCTGAGAGGCTTGATGAAGAACAGACTCTTGGATCACTCAGTCCTGGCCACCTCTCGAGAAACACTTCTGTATTCAATACAATTTTGTTGAACTAAATTAAGTGGCAAAGTGAGGGAGGCCCCAGGAGTGACAGAGTAGCTAGGTCTGATGCATGGATCAGAAACTCCTCCGATCTCATTTAGGTGACCCAATCGCCTTTCCTTCTAAATTTCTGCCTTTTGCCATCTGTCTTATCTGAACAAACCCTTCCATCTATCACCAACACACAAATACTCCTATTTATTTGCATTGGTCTTTTTCCTTTGTTTCCCCTCCATCAGTGGCTTTCTCACCACTCAGAATCGTTATGGCTACTGTGAATTTACAAACATTAAATAAGTTGGCACTCTCTTTTGCAAATTGAATGATTTAGCCTAAGCATTATCCTACGTGTCATCCTAACCAATGTGTCTCCTCCAAGTATCGGTCCTGTGGTTCCAATAGCAGCCACCAGGTGGCAAGTTTTGGAAAACTCAACCTATATCAAATATGGCAAATGCTGCCTCTGGTGGCTGTATTGAGATTTGCAGGCATGATGCCTAGGGGGCAATTCACCAGGATTTGAGGGGACACATCTGTATTAAAAAGCCAGTTTGGCAAGGCGCGCCACGCCTGTAATCCCAGCACTTTGGGAAGCCAAGGCAGGTGGATCACGAGGTCAGGAATTCAAGACCAGCCTGGCCAAGATGATGAAACCCTGTCTCTACTAAAAATACAAAAATCAGCCAAGCACAGTGGCGGGTGCCTATAATCCCAGCTACTAGGGATGCTGAGGTAGGAGAATTGCTTGAACCTGGGAGATGGAGGTTGCAGTGAGCCGAGATGGCACCATTTCACTCTAGCTCTAGTCTGGGCGACAGAGTGAGACTTCCAAAAAAAAAAAAAAAAAAAAGTCAGCCTCTTTGAGTGACGGCAAGTGTAATGGCTCTGAAGATGCCCGCCAGCTCCAGCTGCTGTCACACCCTCTGGTGCCTTTAGCTCCCAGTGAGCCTATGTCTTGTGTCTAACCTACATCTGGTCCAGGGCTTCAGGCTTCAGCTCTAGCTGTACTCAGTGGACCACTCTCTTTCACGGCCTCAGTCTTGAGGTAGGATCAAAGGTCCAAGCTCATTCTGCTTCTCTGCTTCTACCGTCTTTCCCAGATTCGGGTTTTTAATTGTCCTCTCCCAGAATGCTATTGTGGCTTTGTTCCTGGCACACCCTTCCCGGTCCAGCTTTCTTTACTAGTTTCTGCCAGATCGGCACCTCCTGCATCTGGAGGAAGTGGGATCTCCAGCTGCATGGAATCATGTCATCCATGACCTGCAAAGGGATTGCTGCCCTTTGGAGAACTTTCTTTTGCAATTGATAGTGTTCTCCTAGATTACAAGCAGTTAGAAAAGAAACAGTGACTGCTAAAAGTCAATGAGGATTCATGAAGAAAAGTTACCCCAAACTCACCTGGCTTCCCTTCTGATGACATGCTTTAGGCCTAATGCATTTTTATTTCTGCCACACACTTTGAAACTCTCTCTTGTTGGACTTGTGAACAAAGCAGAGAGGATGGGCAAGAAGAGAGTTTAAACATGCAGATTCACAGGTGGTTAATCAACCCTGCACACAGAATATGGAGCAATTGATTAGAGGGAGGTCTCTGGTGAAACTGTGTAGACCCATCCTTATGTCTGTTCTATTCTGCTTTTTACTCCATTTTATGAAGACTCTAAAGGCAAACTTTCTGCATCCCCAGGCATAGGCAGAAGCCCTTGAGTGACAAAATCTGGATTGGAAAAGGCTACCAAAAAATGCGCTGAATGCAAGCAAGTGAAAATGAACAGATGAAAAATGTGAAGTTTCCCATTTAGGTTCAAACAATCAATCGCCAGAGCACCAGCATGGGAGGGCAGACACTTGATGTGATAGCAGGTCCTTATTTTAAATCTCTAAGGTTTTAGTATTCCGTAAATGAATTCCTAACTAAAGATGTGGTGTATCTTGCAAGGAAGAGAACTAAAATAGAAATTTAAAAAGTAAAGACGCCATACAGCTGCTAAGAGAACTAATGTCAGCTTCGATTGTATCAATGCAAGTGTGGGGTAAAGATGGTGGTGGGGCCGGACACACTGTCATGGTGCCCATCAGACAGAGCAGCCCTGGAGCCTAAGGAAGCTGGGTTGCTGCGCTGAGCTGGTCAGGGGTCCTGCAGTCATTGCATGAGTGACACTTGAGCTGCAGAAGGAAGCAGGCACTGCTACATCCCCAGTAGTCACCGTAGCCCCTGATGCAGACAAGGTGCCGTCTGCGTTTGTGGGAAGAGCAAAGGTATGAATGATCAGATGGGTCAGGACTTTCTTTGACTATTTCAAAGAGGGAACCGGGCCCAACAGTGGCAGTGGCCCAGGATATCACTGGTCCTCTGAACCCCCTTTTAATGGGCCCACACATGAGCCTTCCCTGAAAGCCTATTCCTAGGAATCCACTATGAGCAGTTTGCACATCTTAGAGTGGAAAGAGACATCGACTCCTCGTTCAAATTCCTTCTCTACCATTTCCTGTGTGAACAGGCAATGACTTCACTTCTCTGGGCCACTTCCCTTAACTGCCAAATGAAAATACGACGACTGCCTCCGTAAAGGTTTGCTGTGAAGATTAAGAGAAATGGCAGATGCAGGAAGCCAGCATCTAATAAAGGATCAGAAAATGTGCAGAATGAATGAGTTTCCGCTGATCCCTCTCATGCAGCCCGATTCCCCACTCAGCATCACTGTTGACAAATAACCCTTGGCCCACCAAATTTTTTTCCTCCTTCAGGCGCTGAACCTTCACTCTCCCATCAGGAAGCCTCCCTGGCCACACCCTGCCTCTTCTGTTTCCCCAGATCACTTACTGTCCGTTCTCATCTTGTTCCCCAGCTCACCTGAAGGACCAGAGGACATCTGCCAGGGCTGGCCCTCCAGGTCTGGGCTCACTGCCTCCCAGGTCAACATATCAGTGCTGGGAACTGGACCGGGGCAGTGTGGAGTGAGGAGCAGCACCCTCCCCGGGTACTCTGGAGACCTGGACTCTAACCCTGGCTGCTCCGGAACTAGGCAATTCCTGTCCCCTCCTTGGGCCTCGTGGAAGCTTCTCCAGACTACCCCTCGCACGTGGTAATTCTCTCAAGTACTGGGACTCGCGGCACTGTCAGTGACTACGAGGTAAAGATGGGGATCCCAAGCAGAAGGGGCCACCTATGTGGCAGCCATTTTTACCTTCCAAGGAAGACTCGGATCCCTGGGGACAATGACACGCTCTCCCTACCAGGGTAATTGTCCCAGCATTTCCTCGCCTGATGAGGACACTCGGGTCTGTAGCCTCCTTCTGCATGCACTGATGTCCCATCTCAGACAGATGCCCTCGGAGGTTTCTTGACCCTCTTGCTGGTTTCCTTACAAGTAGAAGCACCCTGGCTGGAGTCTCTAATCCCCGGAGAGTTTGGGGAGCTCCTTTTCCTCTCTGAGCCTCATTTTCTCCATGTATACAAGGAAAGGATTGAGTTAGATGAGTTCTGAGGCCCCTATCAGCAATAATGTCAAAATTATCCTGGGGGGACCCACCCCCAATAATCGAGGCAGAACTATCGAAACAGGACCTGGAGTTAGTAAACAAAGCTTATTAAATGGAACCCTCAAATAATTATTCTTCCAATCTCAATCAAGAAACCCAAATAATCTGGCTTCTCAATTTGCTCCAGCAATTTCCTTGAACTTCTGTTGTTGATTAGTTCGGGTAGCCAGTTAATGGAGGCTGGCACACCAAAACCATTCATTCTGTTTTCTTAGAGGCAGGCTCCATTTTGGAAATCAGAACCAGGAGGTAATGGCTTTTGAAGTATTGCCAACAAGGGAGGAGGGAAGTCCTCACACAGTGTCATCACTGCCTGGGATCTCACGAGGACGATGACACTGAGGATACGAATGAAGAAGGACGGGAAGGGATGTCCCTGGCAGAGGGTGCCCAGCCATAACTGGGGATGGAGATGGCTGGATGTCTGGTGAGATAGAGCTGGAGGAAGCAGAGCCCAAGGGCAAGCTGGCTGGGATCTGAGGTGTCCAGGCACATCTCTTGTAGGGAGAGAGAGGGGCCAATAATGGTAATTCACACTTAGGTACTGAGAGCTTGTGCCAGAGGAGACAGAAATTCTAATTCCAGGGACAAAGTTAACTGGCCACCACAGAGAGCTGGCAGATATCAGAGGCAGGAGTAAAGGCTCAGGAACCCAGCCGCTCAGAGTACATCCATTCATTCAAGAAATATTCATTAAGGACCTACTATGTGCCCAAGCACCATTCTAGACTCTGGGGATAGAGCCTGAAACCAGACGGAAGAGCCCTGCCGCATGTGGAGCTAATTCTTGTGGAGGCGGCAAGTACAATTAATTGTGTAACATAATGGCAGGGAGGATTTGACAAGGGCCATAAAAAATAAAGCAAGAGAAAAGAATGGAGGCCGGGCGCGATGGCTCACGCCTGCAATCCTGGCACTTTAGGAGGCCGACGCAGGTGGGTGACCTGTGTCACCTGTCTCTACTAAAAATGCCAAAATTGCTTGAACCCAGGGGAGTGGAGGTTGCAGTGAGTCAAAATCACACCACTTCACTCCAGCCTGGACAAAAGAGTGAGACTCTGTCTCCAAAAAAAAAGAAAGAAAGGAAGGAAGGAAGTGGAGAGTGATGGGGTTGCTATTTCAGATGAGCTGGTCAGGGAAGGCTTCTCTGCGGAGGTAACAGGGAGCAAAGACCCGAATGAAGCAGGGAGTGAGCAAAGGGCCAGAGAGACAGCAGCTGAGTCTGTCTCCATTAGCCGCATTCAGTGATTTCTGCTTACGTCTTAATGGCCAGAGCTGGGTCACTTGGCCGCCTCTGCACAGTCACTGGAAGGGAAAAGAGGGTTTCGCTGGGGGTAGCCAGGACAGCCAGTCAACACTCTGTGCCCTGGGTCATCTTATTAGAGCCTCCCAGTATGCAGGGTGGCTCTGTGGGGATGTTCACTCTGGGTCACCTGAAAGGCCTGTGTCTTCTCCGATAAGAAATAGCCACATAGGGAAACAGGAAAATCCAGCTCCAAACCCGCTGTGCCGCAAACCCGCTGTGTGACCTCAGGCCAGATGCCTGTGGTCTCTGGGTCATGCTGGAGCCATCATGAGACGGCTTTCTGCTTAAAGAGTCTCAAGTTCCAAGTGCCACCCCCTTTCAGCCACCGTGAAGTCTGACATTTAGAGCCCTAAGAACCAGCTGGGCCTTGGAGGGGCACACAGAATGGGCACCTTCCCAAAAAACACACGAATACTGAGGGGCAACCCAGTGGCAGGCGTGGGGCAGGAGTGGAGTGAGGCCTAACCCCCCAGAAACACAGCTAAGGCTCTGTAATCAAGATACATCCTATTTTAATGCAGCCTTTTAAAAAATCAAAATCAATGCACAAAATCTATGATAAACAAAATATTAAAACTTTCAATAAAGACAAGATCAGGATTACTTACCAACTTTTCCTTTGGCCGAGGCACCAATATGGCTATGATGTGTGGCACTGTTGCTGACCTGGTCTTTATTTAAGATTCTGAAATTTTATTTATCATCCATTAAAAAAACATATCTACCAGGCGTGGTGGCTCATGCCTGTAATCCTAGCACTTTGGGAGGCCGAGGCAGGCAGATTGACTAAGCTCAGGCGTTCAAGACAAGCCTGGGCAACACGGTGAAACCTCGTCTCTACTAAAATACAAAAAATTAGCTGGGCGTAGTTGTGCACACCTGTAGTCCCAGTTACTTGGGAGGCTGAGGCAGGAGAATTGCTTGAACCTGGGAGGCAGAGGTTGCAGTGAGCCGAGATGGTGCCACTGAACTCCAGCCTGGGCGACAGAGCAAGACTCTGTCTCCAAACAAAACAAAAACAAACAAAAATATCACATTAAAATCTTGTTTGATTACTGAGTATTTGGGTGCCTCCTTAAATTTTGCTCCCAATGCAGTTGCCTCACCTGCCTTGCCCTAATCCTGGCCTCCATCCCAGCCGCAGGCCTCCCAGGAAAGCCCCTGACTGGACACTGGCCAAACTGCCCAGCCAGGCATTTGCCGTGTCTGGGGACATCGGGGGCGCCCAGTGGACACGTGTAATTTTTAGCCCTTTGCCATGAAGTGTTTGGATGAAAGGCCCTGTCATTTCTTTAAGAAGACAACATGCCGTAGCCATTAAAAATTTAGTCCCACAAATTAGTAGCGCCTCTCTAAAGTGCCATATTTATTTAATCGTAGTAAATTTGGGCCGAACCCTCTCCCGGGGCTACCAGCACCTGCCTCCACATCCCTGAGGAGTTCAGCCCCCAGGACAACGCTATTCATGCCAAGTCCCTCTGCCTATGGTTCCCCTAGCCCGCTGGCTCACAGGGAGATAAAACACCTTAGCCTCATTACTCAGATGGCTAATTGCAAACTGATTTAATTAAAGTATACAGATATTTCCCCAAGTTAGTTACATTTCATATCACTCCATTAGGAGTAATTGGCTGGGATGGGGAACTGTGGAGAGGGAGGCTGGCCAGGTGGGCGGGGGGCTGGGAGCTCCCTCAGTTGATACCAGGCTCGTTGCCCAACGATTGGGGGCCAACTAAAGGCATTCCTGGCACTGCAGAGTCACTGAGTGAGACTCACCTCCACTCAGCAGCTTACTGGGGGTGCCCCCTGGATCATTTTAATCACAAGCACTAACTGCTCGCAGTCTGGGTCGGGAGCCTGGTTTGAAGCTTGCCTCTGCACTTACCTGCTCTGTGACCTGCAACAGTCACCTAATTTAACTGAGGCTCAGCTGCTTCCTCTTTAAATGGGACTTGTGTAACACTCACGTCAAACGGTGTTGTGAGATTAAATGAAAACAAGCTTCGAAAGCCCTTATCATAGTACCTGGTGCAGAGTTAATGCTTAATAAAGAATGACGTTATTGTTTGGGGCCAGGTATGTGGCTATAGAGTGAAGAGGTATAGACGGTAGAAGAAACATCAGTCTCAGAGGCAGCAGTGTTGGGGTCTGGTCTCAGGCGATGATGCCCTTGACTATCGGCAATCTTGGACAAATTGCTTCCTTCCCTGAGCCTCAGTGTATTCATCTGTAAATTACGGGAAGGAGGCAGACCGTGGTCTGTTCACCCCGTATCTACGAGTCCCTTCTTCCTCATTCACACAGCCCTGACTGGGGCAGCCATGTACCAGCTACAAAAACTACATTTCCCAACCTCCCTTATAGCTATGGGTGGCCACATGACCAATTTTGGTCAATGAGGCAAAAGAAAGTTGTTCCTTTCTTGGGTGGGGTTCTAAGACGTCTCCTTTAAAAGGAAGATGATGGCCAGGTGAAGTGGCTTACACCTGTCATCCCAGCACTCCGGGAGGCCAAGGCAGGCGGATCACCTGAGGTTGGGAGTTCAAGACCAGCCTGACCAACATGGAGAAACTCCGTCTCTACTAAAAATACAAAAAATTAGCTGGGCTTGCTGGCACGCGCCTGTAATCCCAGCTACAAGAATCACTTGAACCCGGGAGGCAAAGGTTGTGGTGAGCCGAGATTGTGCCATTGCACTCCAGCCTGGTCAACAAGAGCGAGACTCCGTCTCAAAAAAAAAAAAAAGGAAGCTGACTCTGCTGACAGGCACCCACCTTTTCCCTCCTCCTTTCCCCCACCTAGAATGTGGCCCCGATGGTTAGAGAGCTAATGGCCGCCTTGTGATTACAAGGTGACCTTGAGGGTGAAAGCCACTAGCAGAGACACTTGGCAGAGAAGGAAGCTAGGAGACACTAGAGTCTTTGACGGTACCTTGGAGTTGTGGCACCAGTTCTGATCACCTCTGGATATCACAGTGCAAGAGAGACAGATACGCCTCATCTTTTGTGTTTTGTTTTTGTTAAGCCTTAGCTTTTTGAGTCTTACTTACCTGCTGCTGAATGCTATCCGTAACTTATAGTACTGGCTTGCCTGCCCTATCAGAGTATAAAAACCTGATCTCTGAGCTGGTCAGAACTATCTGCTCACCTCCTTTCTTCACCAGGAGGGATTCCTCAGCCTGCAGCAATGTTCTCCCACTCCCATCTGTCTCCAGCTCCGATCTACCTCCCGACCTCAGGGTCTTCACTAGGATCCAAGACCCCATGTTCCTAGCCCCTTCTCACAGACATCAGGCCCTAGATTTGCCCGCTTCTCCAGTGCCTGCATTGCCAGTCCATTTGCTGATGCTCATAGCAGTACAGAGAGACTGGGGAGGAGATTTGTATATGACAGCTCTGGTGTGTTGGAAATGCAAGAATCTGCTCCTGAAACATCTGTCCCTTCATTTCATTGTGTGACCTTGGAAAATCATGGAAAATCTCCAAATCTCTCTTTGCCTTGTTTTCCTCATCTGTATTGAGACATATTTGTAGTTAGTTGCTTTTAAAGGCATCTGCCTGCCAGACACAGGTGACAAAATTTTATGGGTCCCTGAAGCAGCATCCTAGAGGGTCCGACTCCTGCACCTTCTTCTACTGAGTAAACAGTAAACGTCACTATGTGTCTCTCTGCAAGGGTCTGATTAATAGAAAAGGATTTGTAAGACTAATCTTAAGCGGTAGCAAATCTGGTGTACTTGGTGCTAAGAATTTGTCTTTCTGGTTCTGTAATGGAGAGAGGGGCATCACAGGATAGAATGTGAGTTTAGGACCCCTATAAGCCCGCTTCTGAAGCCAGCCCAGCAGGCTGGTCAGTTACAAGCTTTGTGGTGGGTCTCTGAAACCAATACTGGATGAAATTTCTCTGTCTTGTTTTGTGTCCCTAAGAGTTTAACCTTGTGACTATATGGGGATACTTTCTCTTGGTTTTAACCATCAAGAGGACGGAATTTGGGGGTTCGTGTCATAGCCTAAAAATTATCTTGAGCAGTTAAAAGTCTTTGCAAGCTTGAAATCGGCTTCTCTAGGCTCCTTCCGCGAAGACCAACAGAAACTGCTCACCGCTCTAACTCAGTAGCTAAGGCCTTGCTTTTTGACAATGGCAGCCTGGGTTCTATTCTTGGCTTCTGGAATGATTCCTTTCTGGTTTTTTATTTATGTAACTTTGCCATTTATTGAGGATCCCCCCCCAACACCCTGCCCATGGATAGCTTCTGATTTCCTGTCTTGAATTTTCCTTTCTCTAAAGTACCCTGGGGAAGCTTCTAAATCTTATTTAAAAAAAGAAAGAAATAGCCTACCATCCCTTTGAGACACCTATGTGTCCATGGTTAACATATAACCTTAGTTAAAACTGATTGATTTCAGTGGAAATTTACCTGTGATAGAATTCAAAAGTCAAAAATATTGGCCCCTTGGTGTGGCTGAAGTTGGATAATAAAAAAGTTTCAAAGGACATTTTAAAGAGTGCTATGGTTCCAAGTCAGCTTAATTTAAAGTGGATAAACAAGCTACAGGTATAGTTAAAAGGCCTTTATGTTCTTCTCTTCTCGGAACTTGTTTTTCTGGATAAAGGTGTTTCCTTCTCAGTTGACTGAATTATTTTTCTCCTTTTTTTTTTTGTCTTGCCACTGTTTATGCACACACATGAGAAGACTTCAGATAACTTCTGGTAGCCTGGGACTCATTGGGAAAAACAGAGGAGGTGCTGCAGACCCCGTTTTGGGGGGGAAAAAATCCCCTCTGTTTTCCTCATGAAACCCCAGGAATTAAAAGTAGATCAATCCCTCTCAAAATCAAAGGCTCTGTTCTGTTTTGCATTGTGTTACCTGACAGTTTAGAGTTTTAGGGGTATCAGCAATTACTTCTCATTATGAGAGAGCTTTGGTGTGTAATAACTAGGTAGGAAATATACTTTCGGGGATGGCTGATAGTAGTTCTGGAGGGATACTTGACTCTTTGCACACTTGGATCAGAGACGCATGCTCTTGGCCGCCAGGAAGATAAGGAAACATCCCCACCAACAACTGGGAGATGAGACTCCCAGGACAGGTGATGCCTGATTACAAAGTGGGCTGCTTGGCTTTGGGTTGGCTTCAGTGGAATGCAGGGTGGAAGCACTGCACGGTCCTCTCCTGAAGTATTTCCCTCCTTTGGGGGATCCAAGATCCGGTATAAAACGGCACACTTAATTTTGGGGATCTGTCTTTGCCTTCAGCTGCTTCTTTGGCCCTAGAAGTGCATGTTTCCCTGGGTCTGTTCCTCCAAGAGCTCCACCCTGAAGCCAGGCATCCAATTAAGAAACTGGCAAATGAAAAATCTTACAGTTTTTCATTTATTTGTCTGTATTTATATGTGTTGTGCGTGTGTGATGTTTATATATAAAAGAGCTCTGATTGATTGGCTTAGAAAAATAAGCGCTTAAATCAAATATTTTGTCAGAAAAATAAAAACGTTAATACTTTGTTCACGTGACCTCAGTAATCTTTTGGAAATAAAGACAGTTTCAAAGATTATTGGTAAAATATCTTGAAACTGTAGACATTTAGTCTAAATGAAGGTCAGATATCAGATTTGCTAAATGCTCTAAGGTCAAACTGTTTCTTTGATTTTGAAAATTGTTTGATTTACCTACTTTGGAGCATTAGATTGTAGATAAGGCCTGGGGACATATGGAGAGCCGTGCTCACCAGCTATGCTAAGAGTCAGGCCTCATCTTCATTTCTGTCTGATGTCCTAGGCTCCACCCCAGGACGTAATTAAAATTGCTTACTTATCAGGTTTTTCACTAAAAATAAAAGTTGCTGAGAGTTAGCATTGTAACATGTAGTTGAGACCACTGGAGAAAGTTTTATATGCCAAGTGTGTAGGGAACGTGTTTTTGGTAAAAGATTATAAGAAGGCATGGGAATATGGCTTTTGTTAAAGGGAATGTAATTTTATCTAGTTCCGAGGGTTTTAAAGATTGGCTTAACCTAAAAAAGTAACAGAACAAAACTGAAGGTGTAGGCAAAGTGAAAAGGGTTTGTAAAGGGTTGATCTTGTAAAAATTCTATGGATATAAACAAGTTGGCTAAGATTTAAAAGAAATTATTTAGCTTTTTTCCGTAGGTTAAAACATTAAAATGATACTGGTGTGGGGCCCAAATCTGGGCCCATGTATCCAAATAACAGGGTTATTAGTGCCTTAGAAACAGGTTAATAGTGCCTTAGAAAATTGATCTGCTGTTTGATGGAAAATTGTAAAGAGTTCTAAAAAGTTTATGAAATTCTTAACCTTGTGGTCAAGCTAATTAAAACTGGATAAAGATATAAAATTTTATTTAAAAAACTACCTTTAACATTAAAGATGCACTAATGCAAACATGGCATTTGGTTTTCTCTTTTGAAGATGAATTTTATGTAATGTTAAAAGGTAATGAAAGGGGTTTGTTTTCTCCTTTGGGTAAATGGCAGGGAAAAAAGGGAGGAGAGAGAGGGACAAATGCAGTTGGCCTCATGCTGTCATTATTGAGTCTTGTTTGGAAAGCTCAGTCTCCTCTATCTGAGTAAAGGTTTTCTTTTTTAAAAATTTTAGGAGTTATCATTTCGGCCAAATGAATGACTTATGGTGACCTAGGATTCTGCTTTGTGATATCCAGTGTTTTAAACCTTTGATATTTGACAAACTTTCCAAAATCAAATGATAAATTTTGTCTCTTTCTAGCCTAATCTTT
The DNA here is from genome assembly GCA_963573385.1 of Cacajao melanocephalus. NCBI lineage: Eukaryota > Metazoa > Chordata > Mammalia > Primates > Pitheciidae > Cacajao > Cacajao melanocephalus. The sequence goes on from CAUYLG010029988.1 coordinate 36,847, forward strand.
TAGATATTAGGTCCTCTAAAGTCCAAAAATGACCTTTGGCTTATTTGGTACAAAAATCATACAGGAAGCATTGTCAAATATGAAATAATGTTTGGCATTCTTCGGTCTATGTTTGTGTAAATGTATTATTGGTATATGTTCCAAAATTATGTAAAACTGCTATAATTCTGATATGAGTTAGAATGTGTTATCAGTAATAATTATTATGTTAAATGACTGTGTGCCACAGAGATAAATTTGCCTGTCAATTGTGCCTTTAACTGTGCTGCTGCCCTAAAATGTTTTTGTCACCCACAGACAATTGTTGTCTCGCTTTGGTCCTCTTTAAAAGATGATTTTATAATCAGCTATAAAATTTAACAGGTGCTGTTTTTTTTTGTTTTGTTTTGTTTTTTGAGACAGAGTTTCACTCTTGTTGCCCAGGCTGGAATGCAATGGTGCAATCTCGACTCACTGCAACCACCACCTCACAGGTTCAAGCAATTCTCCTGCCTCAGCCTCCCGAGTAGCTGGGATTACAGGCATGCACCACCACGCCTGGATAATTTTGCATTTTTAGTAGAGATGGGGTTTCCGCATGTTGGCCAGGCTGTTTTCAAACTCCTGACCTCAGGTGATCTGCCTTCCTTGGCCTCCCAAAGTTCTAGGATTACAGGTGTGAGCCACCACACCTGGCCCAGGTGCTCTTAAATGTGGGTTTCTGATTAATAACTCTGGGAGACTGTGACATTAGGATAGAAAAAAAAAACTTTCAAATAGAAGAGTGAAAGGTGTTTGGTTTCCTTTGGATTGTATTTGTATAAATATGTTGTTGGTATGTGTTCCAAAATTATGGGAAACTTTTATAATCTTGATATAATTTAGTATACATGATAAATAATTATAATTGTTATGTAAAATTGTTGAATGCCACAGAAGTAACCAAAACTCCTCGTCAATTGTAGCTTTAATAGTGCCTATAGACTTTTGTCACCCACATCTTGCTTTGGTCCTTTTCAAAAGGCAGTTTATAATCAGATATAGGACTCTGAGTGCAGGTCTCAGATAACTTTAAAAATTGTGCTGTTGGAATAGAGAAAAAAAAACTTCTAGGACTCTCACGGAGAGCTAATGTGTTAAACATGGCTACATCTTTTGTTTTTTGAGTCAAGAGAACTTACTTCTTTAGAGCTATTTGCAACTTTTAACAAGTGGGTAAAATATACTCCTGTGAACAAAATTTGGAGCGTATTTGTTCCTCTCTATCTGATTTCTCCAGAATTTGGAAACTCTTTGTGAGTGTTCTCAATTTATGGCAGGATAGCTAATTGCATAAGCACAATAAGAATCTGTTTTCTTTTGTAACAGGATACAAATGGAGAAACTGGTTATTTTCCCAAGGCTTTAACTGGAATGGCATGCTTCTTTAAAGAATCAAAGTTGGGGCCAGGTGTGGTGGCTCACGCCTGTAATACCAGCATTTTCAGAGGCCGAGGTGGACGGATCACCAGGTCAGGAGTTCGAGACCAAGCCTGGCCAGCCCCATCTCTACTAAAGATATAAAAAATTAGCCAGGCATGGTGGCTCATGCCTGTAATCCCAGTTACTTGGCAGGCTGAGGCAGGAGAATTGCTTAAACCTGGGAGGCGGAGGTTGCAGTGAGCCCAGATCACCCCATTGCACCCCAGCCTGGGTGACGGGGCAAGACTCCATCTCAGAAAAAAAAAAAGAATCAAAGGTGACTCATAGAGCCAATTAAAGCCCATTGGGGCATCTGGCCTCATACCTTGTCCACACAGAGTCCCTGTACAAGATTCCTGACCTGTGGTAAGTAAAGAATGTCACTTTCTAACAGGCCCAGAAATCCCAAGTTTTCTTGGGACCTCAAGGGGAGAGGAATTTGCCAGACTCATAGGTATTTGAGGGTACAAACTCATGGCTGGGCCCAGCTTTTAAAAAGTCTTATCTGAGATTCTTCATGGAACAGAGTTCTATCAAAGCCAATTTAAAAGCCGAAGTGAAAAATAATTATTCTTGCTGCATTTTATGCAAATAATCAAGCCAAGTACAGTAAGACTAACATTTATTTTGTAAACAAATCAATTTGATCATGATTTGTTTTTAATAAAAATGGGGACTGGAGAGAGAAAAATTATGCTTCAAAAGAAAAATACAATACACGGTTGTTAGCTGTTCTTGATGGTTTTTTTCCTGCAGTTTTGACTACATTCTTTGTGGGTTAGAAGTCCCCAGACTAATGCTTCCAGATCTTTGGTTTTAAAATCGGGAATTGTACTTCTCATCCTAGGACTCGTTATTTACCTTATAGTGTGCTGTTGACTTACATACTGTTCTAAAACTATAGACGAGAACACTAATGCTTTTGCAGCTCATCCTCAAAGCCCAGCCAGGCCTGCATGAGTACACTCAGACAGTTGCAAAGCAGTGCCATTATTCTCACCTTGGGGTTCACTCCCATTCCCACTACGTCCCTTGTCAGCAGGAAGAAGCCAGAGCGATCAAAGGCCTTTCCCCATCTCCACAGCCTACACCTTAGGATTAAGGTGCTCAAACCCCAACGGGAGGGATTGAAACCACCTTTGCAAAATTATGACTGAGACAGTAAGAGAGATCTAATGTAACTGACTCCATCCTGCTTCTAACCTCCAACCTGTCCTTGTTCATTCCTGGGCATAGGCTAAACTAACTTTGAGAGAAACTTAGTTTATAGTATATAGTTTAAACAAAGACGGTAATAGCCCTTTCCCAAAGCAGACCTCCTTCTTGCCTGGGACTAGATTGCCTTTGTGAGACTAACATTAGCCACAAGATTAGAAATTATGGTTTAGGATTTATGCAGCTGGAGGCTACAAGATTCTGACCCTCCCTAAACCCTCCTAAGATCAGGGCTTCAGATGTTTTGCAGACCCTGCACTTGATGGATCAGCTGGCATCACCCAGCTCAATAAATTAGCTCCTCTGCTCTCGTGGCCCCCACGCAGGAACTGACTCAGTGCAAGAAGACAACTTTGACTCCCTATGATTTCACCCTGACCAATCAGCACTCCTGGCTCACTGGCTCCCCCCAGCCCACCAAGTTATCCTTAAAAACTCTGCTCCCCAAATGCTCAGGGAGACTGATTTGAGTAATAATAAAACTTTGGTCTCCCAAACAGCTGGCTCTGTGTGAATTACTCTCTCTCTTTTGCAATTCCCCTATCTTGATGAGTCGGCTCTGTCTAGGCAGCAAGCAAGGTGAACCCTTGGGCGGTTACATCAGGGGGGCAGCAGGGGACTTGGGAGTCAGGCTTCCGGTTTGCCTCTGCCTCCAAGACCTTGGCCAAATCCTTTCACTTCTCTGAACCTCAGTTTCCTTTTCTAAAACAAGAAAGTGTTTCACCCCAGATCATGCTGCCTATAACCAAACCTGGGGTGGAGAGAAAAGCTGGGTTTCACAGACACAGCAGACAGAAAGGTTAGGAAAGGAGCAGGCTCAGGTGGCGGCTTGAACTCTCGAGCACTGTCAGTCACTCACCTAGGTCTTCCTCATCCTTGCACAAGCATCCTCCCTCTCCATTCTAGGTCTGCAGCCTGGACCAGGCTTCTCAATTCTGATCAAAGACACAGGTAGCCCAGGAGACTCCCAAGGAAAGGGGTCCACAACCCAGGTCCTCCCTCAGCTCCCTCCTTCATCACCCAGAAGCCGCCTCGACAAAGCTGACATGTGGGGTGCTGGCCCTGGGCACTGCTCGGGGATGCTGGATCACACAGTCCTACCTTCCTCCACCCCTGACCTCCTGCCCCTTCCAGATCAGAGCAGAGCATCAGGAGGGCTACCTTGCTCAGCACCCAGCTCCCCAGCCCCCTTCCCGGCCCCTCTGCCCCCACTCACCTCGCTGATGTGTTTACTTAAGGCTGAATTCTATATCTGAAAGTTCATTAATTTTTTTGTGGGTGCCAAAATGCGGATCATTTGTGCTTATCCTCAACTAAATAAGTCAGGTCATAAGAGGTAATGCCATGGGTAGTGGAATGTAAACAAACACATTCTACCTCAATAAACATGCTAATTTCCAGCTATAATATTCACAAGTAAAAGATCCATCACGCCGACCCTATTTGGCAAAGGCAGCCGGCCTCATCCGTCAACGAGGGAGGCTCCCGCCAGTTCGCTGCAGGAGGGAAATAGTACAACTTAACTTGCTTGATGACGCCCTCGGGGAGAAACATGAGCCTCATAAATGAGTCTGGAAATGTGATAAAAGGATAATCTTGCATAAATGAGCCTACATCATCATTACCTGCACCGACCAAGGCCAGGCACTAGGTTTTGAGTGATGTAGTCACATTTCATATAAATGAAGGCTGTGGAGTCGGTACGCCAGCGGGAGCCCTTTGTCCTGCTACGTCCCACTGGTCACCCTAGCGTGAGGCTTCCATGCAGGATTCTGTGGGGCCAGGGGAAGGCTTCAGCTCTGGCTGGGCTGAGGCTGGCGGTGTTGGCACAGAGGGCAAAGACAGCCCAGACCTTACAAGAATATGAGTGCAGCCCTTGATGAATGGGTGACATCAGAGAGGGTCTTTCCCCAATCCATAGAAAAACTAAGGAATCTATTATTTATTTACTCAGTAATATGTGTCGGACACCTATTGTAAGACAAGGCACCGAGCTACGTACTTGGAACACCCCCACCCCGCTGCCAAAAAAAAATGAAGTTCTTGTTTTAATAGTTCCCAGTCAGCTCAGGGAGGCAGGTCACGTCCTCGCAGCCGGGTGGGTCTGTGCCTTCTAAGCACAGAGGGCGCTCAGAAAAGGGTGCTGTGGTGTGCACGTGTGTTCCCCCAAATATATATATTGAAATCCTAAGCCTCAAGGTGAGGGCATCAGGAGGTGGGACCTTTAGGGGGACATGAAGATAGAGCCCTCTTTAATGGGATTTTAGTGCCTCATAAAACAGGCCCAAGGGAGACCCCTTGCCCCTTCCTCCATATGAGGTTACAGTGAGAAGACAGCTGTCTACAAGGAAGCTGGTCCTCGCCAGACACCAAATTTCCCAGTGCCGATTTGGACTTCCCAGCCTCCAGAACTATGAGACATGAACTTCTGCTGTTTATTAGCTGCCCTGTCTGTGGTATTTTGTTACCACAGCCCAAGCCAACTAAGACATAGGGAAAGAGGTGCTGGGTCTGGGGTGGGGGGGCAGGGAGGGGTAAATGACAGTAGGACACTCTGGGTGCTGAGGGGGAAGGGTCAGGCCTACACCCATCTACCTCCCTAAAGCCCACTCAGTCCTCCTTCCCTAGACAGTGGCCCTGCCCCACCCACAGCTGTGTGGCTTCTGCTGTGCTCCTTGGACCTTCTCAGTATGTTCAACAAAAGTCAGAAAGATGTGGACAAACTCATAGAACCTTGTATACAGCTTGGGGAAAACCCGGTGGAGTTCTTGATGCTCCTTCCTAATCTTCCCTGGCCCCCATCCCCATAGTGGGTACTGTGGGTGCCCCACCGAGGCCCCTTACATATGACATGTCTGGGACACCCATCTCTCCACTGCTGTGAGTGTGGATTGCTAAAGTTCATGGCCACCCTTTTCTGCAGAAAACTGCTTTTGGCCAAAGAGAAGCCACCTCACCTGGAAAGGTATCCCTCCCTGCCCTCTCTGATATCATACTCAGTGACAGGGGTACAGAGGCCAGCCTCCTTGACTGAAGGATCCTGGGGTTTGAGCTCAGAGAAGTAGTTCCTGCCCCAGCACCCCGTGGGGTCATGCTGAGCTGGTCTCCAGCTGAGACCACATCCTTACTCCCCAACCCGCTCCCCTCACTCCCTTACCCTGAGAACCCATCCGCAGTAAACCTCCTTCTTTGAAATCCCCCATAGCTCATCTTCTCTCGGCTGGCCCCTGCGTTCTCAAGGTGGATGACATGGGAAGAGTGTTTGAGGCAGAGGGAAAATCATGTCTTTTACTTTTCAAAGCACTTTTATAGATCACTTCACAGCAAATAGAACCAAGGATGTCAAAAAGAATTTCCTTTAGAAGCCCCCAGACCCACCTCCAGGGGTGAAGGGTGGCCAGGCTCTCCTTCTGTAGTAAATGCTTATTTTGGAAATGAAGGAAAATGTGTAAGTGGGTGAGCAAAATAAGTCTGAACATCTCTCCAGCTGACAACATTTATCCATCCTCTTGTTTCTCCTGGTGCCTGTACCCTTATTAAACCAGAAAACCCTTTGCAACAGGGACTGTGGTCATCAGGGAGTCTGTGAGACCTAGCTCTGCTCTCTGCACAGAATGATGCTCTCAGTGGCTGTTTGATGCACGCCGTTGAATTGTCGACTTGAGAGGAGAAGGAGGGGATCATCAAGAGCAGGGAGGATTTGGGTGTGTAAAGAAGACCTTCATTCATTCATTCACCAAATAACATTGTGATGAGAGAGTAGAATTTGTGACCAAGAAATAAGGAAGAGAGAAAACTAGTGCGCATCTACTGTAGGCAGAAATTCTATTAGATGCGTTCATAGGGGGCCACTTAAACCGCCAAATAACCTGGAGGTGGGGATTACTATTGCCATTTGCAGATGAACAGAGTGGGCGGAGACAGCAGTGTAAATGACGTCCAGGTGTGTCTAGGTTCAGAGTCTCTGGTCTTTTCATCCTTTCTCCCTTCCTTCATCCCCCTGGGAGGATATTTTTAAAACAGAGTTGCAGAGACCTGAAATAGATTAACCAGATCGTTACAGAAGCAAAAGATGGAAGGGAAGACCTCTGGGTGTCCCTTTCATCAAAGAGTCCTCTGATTCAAGCCACCTAGGCCCCTGGAGGGTGCTCAGAGGAGCCCTGCTGGCCAGGCCAAAAGCAGCCCTCCTGAGGTATGTCTGAAACCACGTCTCCACCAACAAGGGAGCTGTGCTCCTAGGGATTGAATGATTCAGAATCTGTTGTAGGGTTAATTTTCTGAAGGAAAAAAGAGGTATAAACACTGTAGGAGGACTGGGTTGATGAGCTCATTGGAAACCTGAGCTGCAGAAGTCTTAGTCAAAAATGCTGGCTGAGAAATTGCCGGTCCCTGCCAAGCCGGGCAAATGGAAGTTTGCACATTCCCAGGCTGCGTGTTTCAAATACTTTCCGTGGTTTCGCCAGTGGAGGGCGAGGAGGGAAGAATTTGTCATTATCGACTTGGGTCTGCAAAACAGCTTGGCTGGCAGGGAGCTTTGAAATCACAGGAGGTGGAAAACCTGACTCATGATCTTCGGGGACTTGGGAATGTGGGTTGTGGGGGAGGTGAGAGGAGGGTGAGAGGCAGCCAGCCAGGGAAGAGGTGGTTCTTTTGACTCAGAATGCATTCTTGTCGGCTAACCTTGGCCACTGCCCCCACTCCCTCTGGTGTGAAAGCCCTGTGCAGTTTCCCAAACGTTCTTCATAGGTGCAAACATTTGTTGAGCACCTACTAAGTGCTTTCCATGCATCCTGTTGAATATCTGATACAACAATCCAAGGAAGTTGGCAGAGTGGGCATTTGTACCCATTTGTTTTTCTTTCTTTCTTTTCTGAGATGGAGTCTGGTTCAGTCTCCCAGGCTGGAGTGCAGTGGTGTGATCTCAGCTCACTGCAACCTCCGCCTCCCAGGTTCAAGGGATTCTCCTGCCTCAGCCTCCCTAGTAGCTGGAATTACAGGCACATACCACCATGTCCAGCTAAGTTTTGCATTTTTGGTAGAGACGGGGTTTCACCATGTTGGCCAGGCTGGTCTCAAACTCCTGACTTCAAGTGATCTGCCTGTCTCGGCCTCCCAAAGTGCTGGAATTACAGGCGTGAGCCACGGCACCCGACCCTGCACCCATTTTTCAAAGGAGGTAACAGTTAAGAAGGTGTAGGAACTGCCCCATGCCACACAGCAACTGGCCAAGACATCAGTTCATCTGCGTGTTGACTGCCTACCTTGTACTGGGCACTGGGTCAAGAACTGGGGTGGAAACATGGAGACGACAAGGCCCTTTTCAGTGAAAGGCTCAAAGTTTCACAGATTCGAACCATTTGGTGTTTTTTTTTTTTTTTTTTTTCAAGACATCTATATGTGCTGCCAACATGCTATTACTTAGCCACGTGAGGGGAGATGAACAAGGCGGAATCAGACCCAGACGACACGGGGGAGAGGAGACGAGAAGAGAGACACTGTGGCAGGAGCAGCCCTGCTGATGAGTCAGGGGACCTGGCTTCTCAGTGTGGCCTGTTGCTCACTGGTGGTGCGACCCAGGACATGCCGCTGGTGCCCCTGCAGGTCTCCGTGTGTGAGGAGCACACTCCATGCCGGGCCAGCCTCTGTTTGGAAGCACTGTTCCCTACACACAGCTGCGCAAGCCCCTGCCACTCTCTGCTTGAATACCTTTCCTGGCTGCAGGAGGAGGCTGCCCCCAAGGTGGGGTTGGCCAGAAACGCTGGGAAGTTCATGCCCCCCAGAGCAACCCTCAACAAAAGACAGGAGTTGGGGGCTGAAGACCCCAGCCTCCTCTCCCTCAGATAGGAAGATTCTGAAGACACGTGTTTCATGAGTCCCGGGACTCCCTGGAGGCATGGGTCCCAGCTGCTGATGGTGGCGCCTGCTCCTAGGCACCCTGCATTCTCTCCTCGCCATCCCTCACTCACACCCCCAGCGGGGCTTACTGGGACCCCTCCCAGATGAACTCCCTGCACTCAGATCCTTGTTTCAGGCTCTGCTTCTTGGGGAGCAGAACTCATTTGGGGAGCCAAGTCATTTCTTTGTCTGTAGTGGGGAGTCCAGTCTGGAAGGGGCTTCAGCCATGTCTGGCTCCCACCCCATGATTGTCTAGAAAGAGCGAAGGAGATCCAGAAAGGAGAAGCTGCCAACTCCCTTGGTGTGACTCTCCCGACCCTGTCCCCAGGCCTCTGGGAAAGCAGCGCTGAGCCCCACTGCCCCCGCCTCCAGCCAGGAGCAAGGGTCAGGGCAGGTGCCCAGGGCACAGGAGAGCATAGATTGTGGAGCACCAACATGGGGTGCTCTGGGCTGTGAGTCCCCTGGTGACCCCTACCCAAAGCCCAACTGGCCCCTCAGATGCCCCAAGGAGAGGGGATCTGGAGGGAACTGCAGAGGACAGCAGGAAGCCAGTGGGGCCTGAGGGCCAAAGAGCCCTCACTTGGCCTGGCTGTCCCCCGTCTCCCTCTGCCCCACTCCTGCCATGCACATCACATACCAGGGCTAAGTCCCCAACTGCCCTCTGCTCTCCTGCCCATGCCATTCTCTCTAGCTGGGGTGTGCTCCCACCCCTCCCTCACAAACTCCTTCAAAAAGGAACTCCAGCCCAGCACAGTGGCTCACGCCTGTAATCCCAGCACTTTGGGAGGTCAAGGCGGTTGGATCACGAGGTCAGGAATTCGAGCCCAGCCTTGCCAACATGGTGAAACCCCTGTCTCTACTAAAAATACAAAAATTAGCCAGGTGTGGTAGCAGGTGCCTGTAATCCCAGCTACTCAGGAGGCTGAGGCATGAGAATCACTTGAACCTGGGAGTCGGAGGTTGCAGTGAGCCAAGACCATGCCATTGCATTCTAGCCTGGGTGACAGAGTAAGACTCCATCTCAAAAAGGAAGGAAGGAAGGAAGGAAGGAACGAAGGAAGGAAGGAAGGAACGAAGGAAGGAAGGAAGGAAGGAAGGAAGGGAGTGAGGGAGGGAGGAAAAAAGGGAGGAAAGAAGGGAGGGAGGAAGGAAGGGAGGGAGGGAAGAAGGAAGGAAGGAAGGAAGGAAGGAAGGAAGGAAGGAAGGAAGGAAGGAAGGAAGGAAGGAAGGAAACCCCTGGCCAAGTGGGGAGAAGCTGGGTTCTGTCTGAGAATCCAGGTTCTAGTTCCCCTCTGCTACCTCCAGGCTGTGTAACCCTGGGAACCTCACCTGTGTGGGCCTCGGTTTCCTCATCCCCAAAGTGGAGAAGACAGGCTTTCCCTCCCAGGCTCAAAGGTGATGACCTAGGTTGTACCTTTTAACTGTCAAACACAGATTTTATCATCAGGAGGCCCAGAAGGACATGAGACATTTTATGTCATCTTGAACAGGGACTTCTTGGAGGCAGCAGGCCCCAGGCTGTGGAACACACGTGGCTGCCTCGTGGTTGTCTTTCTTCTCAGGGTTTCAGGCCCTGAGTGCTCACGAGGCACCTCCTTGCCCCAGACCTCATTACCCAGCCAGCTGGGCCCTCATACAGTCATTGTTCCTCTTCCCTGGGTGTGCAGCTGCCACACGCCAGCATGGAAAATTCCTCCTTTCCCTGCTCTGCAGTCAAACCCCAGCCAAACCCCAGTCCCATCCTGGGACGTCGGACCCCTAAAGGGAAATAGAGGCAGAGTATTCTGGCTCCAGGAATCAGCTAATGGAACCTTGTTCATTACTATGTAAATTACTTTAATAGCCTGGCTCCCCCTCAGACAATTATTTAGGAGCTTGAGGCCTGGGACTGGAGAGCCAGAGGGAGATGGGGGTCTCCACTGAGGGAGGGATGCAGCATTTCCTCACCCAAGAGCTCCCTTTTATGGTTCCCCATGGGCAGAGGTGGAGGCACAGTGGCAACCAGAGGGAAGGATGACTTCCAACCTGACCCTAGCCCATTCGGATCCTGGATGTGACACCGAAGTGCAGGTGTCAAGTTCATCCTGGAAGGCAGGGACTGAAAACGACCTCAGATGATCTCTAGCCACTCCCACCCCTCACTGGGTCTAGGGTCTAGGGAGAAAGAGAAGCCCAGGGCAGGTGAGTGATTTGCCCAAAGTCACACCGCAAGGTAAGGGCCAAGCAGGGGCTGGCACCCCAGTTTCCTACCTCCGGCCCAGGAGTTCTCAAATTGGGTGCCCGTGGAACACAGGGCACCTGGGTGTCCTGCCTGGAGCATCATATGGTGAGAGTTCGCCCAGTTTATGGAGAAAAGAATAAAGTGAAAGGGAAGCATTTTCTTGATTTCTGTGTGTAATTTTTGTGGGTTTTGTTGTTACTCTTCTTTTTTTCGAGACAGAGTCTCGCTCTGTCACCCAGGCTGGAGTGCAGTGGTGCGATCTTGGCTCACTGCAACATCCACCTCCCAGGTTCAAGTGATTCTCCTGCCTCAGCTCCCTGTAGCTCGGATTACAGGCAAGCGCCACCACGCCCGGCTAATTTTTTTGTGTTTTTAGTAGAGATGGGGTTTCACCATGTTGGCCAGGCTGTTCTCGAACTCCTGACCTCAGGTGATCCTCCCACCTCGGCCTCCCAAAGTGCTGGGACTATAGGCATAAGCCACCACGCCTGACTCTGTGTGTAATTTTTAAATAAGATACCCCACAGATATGATATATAATCATATTTTCTTCCACAAATTTGTTTTTATTTTTTTTACAATGGAATTAATTATGTAAAATGTCATGGTGTTCTATAAAGGACACTGTGACTTTGAGATTCTCTACCCTGGGAGAGACCCTCAGCCTTAAGCATTTATTTTTATCTCAATTTTCCAGATAGGGGAAGAGAAACAGATACTACCAGACTTGCCCTGGGACTCTAATGGATCAGTGCTCTTTATGCCCTATCACTTGTTAGAAGTGTGTGTAATATTTTCTGAGAGAGAGAAGAGCATGACTCAGAAGGGAGGTGGGGAAGAGTGAGGTTCGTGACATGCAGAGTTGTTGCAAGGACGGTGCATGCATGAGTGAAGCCTTTGGGCTGTGCTGAGTTGGCCCCATGACACCCTCCTGGCTGCTCACAGGTGCAGCTGCGGACAGGAGGTCAGCTCGCATTGGCCTGGAGTGGTTTACTATAACCTGGCAGTTCTGTGGCCACTTACTAGCCGTGTGACCTTTGGCAGTGGCGCTATTCTCAGAGCCTTGATCTCCTTTTATGTGTGTGTGAGACAGGGTCTCACTCTGTCACCCAGACTAGACTTGGCTCCTGGGCTCAAGCAATCCACCAGCCTCGGGCTCCCAAAGTGCTGGGATTACAGGCATGAGCCACCATGCCTGGCCTTGATCCCCTCATCTAAAAAAGAAGAAGAAGAATGCTTACCTTGGCTGGGTATGGTGGCTCACACCTGTAATCCCAGCACTTTGGGAGGCCAAGGCAGGCAGATCACCTGAGGTCAGGAGTTCGAGACCAGCCTGACCAACATGGATAAACCCCATCTCTACTAAAGATACAAAATTAGCCAGGTGTGGTGGCGCATGCCTGTCATCCCAGCTACTCAAGAGGCTGAGGCAGGAGAATCTCTTGAACATGGGAGGTGGAGGTTGCGGTGAGCCAACATGCGCACCATTGCACTCCAGCTTGGGCAACAAGAGTGAAACTCGTCTCAAACAAACAAAAAAGAATGCTTACCTCACAGGATGGCTGAAACAATGAAATCAGACGGTGCTCCACACCTGCCTAACGCAAAGTAATCATCTGCCTTCTCCTGCTTTGTCTCTGCCTCTCTCTCTATAGAGCTAAATATAAACATGTTTAAATTAGGTTCAGGTGCACAGATGTGAGAATAATGCAGTCAGCCATCAAAGCTCCCCCAGCGCCTTCCTTGCACCCCCAGTTTCATATATCCTCCCTGAGACCCAGAGTGCCCAAAAGGGCTCCACCCAGACCCCCTAGACTTTGCCTGGCCTGTGGGCAGTCCCTGCTGTCCTCTGCTTGGGTGCCCACTGCCTGCTCCCCTCTGCCAGCCCCTAGTTCTCCCCTCAGCAGCCTCCCCTGGGAAGCCTTTGCTGCCTCCAGAACAGGGGGCCCTTTGGCCCTGATTGACTCTGTGGAGGCCTCAGGCCCCTCCTTCTCCCCTTCTCTCTGTGGCGTCAGATGGATGTCCCAGCACGACCTCAGCCTGGGGTTACTTCCTGGAATCTGCTGGAAGGAAAAGGTAGGGCCGTCTGAGCCTCAGCTTCCTCCCCTGGGAATGGAGGAATCATACCGAGACAGTATGAGGGAAAGGCGTGGGGGCTGTGAGCTCATCTAGCAGCAGGGATCGTTAGCGCTTGCGATGGGTGTGACATGTACAGACATCAGTGCTGATGTGCAAAATATGCCAGGCTCTCGGCTTGGCAGAGTCTGGCATGCTGCTTCCTGGCCCTGGTTGCTATCTCCCCTTCCCTTCCTGTTTGACCTTGGAAAAAGCCCCTTTCCCTCCACCTGGGCTTGGGTCAGCCCCTGTTCTGTGCTCCATGCTGCCCACCCTCCCTGTCCCAGCACAGCTTCCAGAAGACTGCCATGGGCTGCCTACCTGCCTGTCTTGTGCTGGACTGAGCTCGAGGAAGGAGGAGCTGTGCCTCATTCAGCTGACTCTGGATTGGTTTTGGCTGCAAGGAACAGAAAGGAACTAATACGTCGTTGTTGTTTTTTTTGAGACAGATTTGCACCTTTGTTGCCCAGTCTGGAGTACAATGGCACCACCTCAGCTCACCACAACCTCCGCCCCCCAGGTTCAAGTAATTCTCCTGCCTCGGCCTCTGGAGTAGCTGGGATTACAGGCATGCACCACCACCCCCTGCTAATTTTTTGTATTTAGAGACAGGCTTTCTCTACATTGGTCAGGCTGGTCTTGAACTCCTGACCTCAGGTGATCTGCTTGCTTCATCTCTCAAAGTGCTGGGATTACAGGCATGAGCCACCTCACTTGGCCCAGCTAATATTCCTTAATTGAAAAGAGGAGTTTGCTGGAAGGCCATGAACATGGTTAAAGAGGAGCAAAGAAGATGCAGCTGGCCTCAGGAAGGGCTGGAGCCAGAAAAGGGTCGCACCCCACACTTCCCCTTCGTCTCTCATTCCTGCTTCTTTCTCCTGTCTCTCCCGAATTTTAAAGTGGAAGTTTTTGTTGAGCCCCTAAAATGATAGATACGCTGTTAGCAAAGTGATAAGTAAACTACCCGCAGTGCACAATGTATAAGTCAGCGGTCAACACCGCTCGGATACCCTTAAGGCCCTCACCCCCCAGGCAGTTACCAAGGTGTTGGGAGTTAGAGATGGAAGAGTTGGTAGAGGAGGAGCCTCTGGAGCTGTGCTAGGTGATGTGTGTCCTTTCTATCAATGATGAGAAACAGCGATACCCAACACTGAAGGAGGCTGTGTGTGCCAGCCCCCGTGCCAGGCGTTATGCATGCGTGAGCTCACTCAACCCCCCAACAGCATCCGGGGAAGGATCTCTTAGCCCCATATTGCAGATGAGAAATCAGAGCTAGGAAAATTACGTAACTTACCCAGTAGGTTGCAGAGCTGGGATGCAAACCCAGGCCACCTGGCTCCCAAGCCCCTGCACCCAGCCCCAGTTGTGCTGTGTCATGTGTGTGCCTGTGGGTGTGGCGCACAGTGTACTGAGTGTGTTAGGCACTGTGTGTCCACCTGATGGTGTTGATATAGGTGTGCACATGCATGCATGTCTGTGGACATACGTGTGTACCCCCAAGGGTGTTATGCACGCATGCATGGAGGCAAGGTAGCACACTGCTTGCTGCGGAAGACTGAGGAGGGAGGCACTGGCACACTTGTGTCTGACTCGTTCATCTCCCGTAAGAGCGCTGGTGAGACTTTAAACTTTACCTCACTGCTTTTTTTTGTTTAAGACAGAGTCTTGCTCTTGTTACCCAGGCTGGAGTGCAATGACTGGATCTCGGCTCACTGCAACCTCTGCCACCTGGATTTAAGCAATTAACCTGCCTCAGCCTCCTGAGTAGCTGGGACTACAAATGCATGCCACCATGCCTAGATAATTTTGTATTTTTAGTAGAGATGGGGTTTCACCATGTTGGCCAGGCTGGTCTCGAACTCCTGACCTCAGATCATCCACCCGCCCTCCATTGAGGCGATGGTCCTGGATCAAGCTGGGGCTCACCAGCTTCCAGGCCTTCTCTGTCCAGGGCCTCTACTCCAGGAACCAGGTGCTGATTTGGGAAGCAGCCGGAATATAGGGGTGAGCAGAGGACCTGAGCAAGCTGGTGCTAAAAGAGGGCTGGAGGAGTCAGTCAGACCTGCTGCCCAGAGTGCTGGTCCTTCCTCTGCATGCTGTGGCATGACCTGTCTCTCAGTATGACCAGTAGTCTAGAATGAATGGAGGAGGCATGATTTTAAAAAACTTTTTTAAAGAATTTTTTTAGAGTTGGGATCTCACTGTGTTGTCCAGGCTGGAGTGCAGTAGTGAGATCACAGCTCACTGCACCTTGAAATCCTGGGCTCAAGTGACTCTCCTCCATCAGCTTCCCCACACAATGGGATTACAGGCATAAGCCACCATGCCCAGCGATAATACCTTTCTTTAACAAATACTATGAGAAGTTAAAATTCGTCACATAAATTGACTTTGTCATTCTGTTTAACATTTTGCCTATTATAGATGATACAAAACCATAAACCATCTGTCTTCCATTCAATCCAACTACAAAATATACATTTTCCCAATTAAAAATAGGAGCACCTTCAAAATATTCTTCCTGCAAGTGAAGACATTCCAAATAAAAATTATAAAATATCTGAATTAAATTTTGCTTATCATTTGAACTGTCATTACTTAACTTGTTCAGCTTCTCTTTTACTTTTGAGACATAAAAATAATTGGTTTCCAGTGTGCAATAAATGAAAGTTGCTAAAAATTCTGTTTTCAGCCAGGTGTGGTGGCTCACGCCTGTAATCCCAGCACTTTGGGAGGCCGAGGCGGGTGGATCACTTGAGGTCAGGAGTTTGAGACCAGCCTGGCCAACATGATGAAACCCCGTCTCTACTAAAAATACAAAAAACTAGCCAGGCGTGGTGGGATTACAGGTGGGTGCCTGTAATCCCAGCTACTCGGGAGGCTGAGGCAGGAAAATCACTTGAACCCAGGAGGTGGAGGCTGCAGTGAGCTGAGATCATGCCATTGCACTCCAGCCTGGGCGACAGAGCGAAACTAGGTCTAAAACAACAACAACCCTGTTTTCAATACCTGAAATTTGATACAAGTTTCAAAAGTTAAAATTTATTTTGGCACACTTGTTGACAACTCTGATTAAAAGCTTTCAATTGCTTTCGAACAAAATTTAGAGGACTCATTTACAAAATGTGCAAATCCACTGTACACGCTTAAAATGATCTACAAGGCAATTCTTCAAAGATTCAAACGTGTAAAAAATTCAGCTGATGACAGACATCAAAAACAGAAAACATATTGCTGAGCAGTGTTATGACAAGCCGTGTTGGAGCCTGAGGCAAAAGAAAAATCAATCATACCGATCTTGCCTTTAGTTAAAATGTTGATATTTTGTTCATCATGCGTTTTTGCATTAATTTTGATTTTCAAAATATTGTTTAGAAATATTGGTTGTCTTAATTACTGTGTTTTTTTTTTGTTCCCTCTTAAAATCTGTACCTGAGGCAGGTGCCTAGACCCGGCCCTGCCGTTGTGCTGAAATATGTTTTATATTCACCATCACCTTTCCCTAAAAAATATTGTAATTACTCCTTTATGTATGCATTTATATACACATACGTCTATAAATTTGTAGACAACTACAGTTTCTACTTCAACTGATACACAGTAACAGCTTGTTTTATTCTAGTTTTCAATTACATGTGCACCACCACCAATTTCAACTTCATTTCTACTGTGGATTTCTCTAATTGGATGTGAGTATTGTTTTGCTGCTATGTTCTACTGAAATGTATATCCATATTTACAAACACAAATACTTCTGTCTTTAATGTTGAACTTTTAAATGGAATTTACAAGAATATTCTCAATGTCAGATGTTTCACCCTCACTGGAGTGAATTTCCCAAAGCTTGATTTTAATTTCATCATTGGAACCAACTGATTTTTCTATTTGAAGCACCTGATGACCTTGATGTAAAACAGCTGAGGGCTAGCATGTCTGGTCGCATGGAGCAGAAGCCCTCCTCCCGACATAGCTCAAGTTGGGGGAATTTGCTTTGGGGAAGATCACCGGGAGCTGGGAGGGAAGTTACAGAGATCTGAGCTAGATCCCTCATTGGATAGGATGCTGAAAGACCACGAGAGATCTAGGACAAGTCCACATGCCAAGCCACAGAACATTTCCCTTCTGTCAACATCCTTTTTCTTCTGCTCCCACCTGCTAGTTCTTCCAGGTAGGTCAAGTTCCTGAACCCAGCAATCTGAACAGCCTAGATAAGTTCTCGAGCCAAGTGGCTGGCCGGCCTGTGGATTGGCTGGCTGTGGGTTGAATGTCAGCCTTTTGTCCAATCAGCTGAGACCAAGGGGGCAAGGGATGGAGCAGGCTCACTTGGGACAAAACAGGGCAGCCTGGAGCACATGGGCGTTTTCCTTAGGAGAGGCTATGGTGATGGCCTCAGTGGGCACTGACTGGTAGCCCAGGTCCAGTCTGCACACAGCTGCTGCCTGGACTCAATGACTCCTCCTCTTCCAGGCAGCTCTTCTCTCTGCTGATTGCCTGTCTGACATTGATGCCCTAAGGTAGGTTACTGGAGCCAGCTCTCCATGTCCATTTAGGTGGACATTCTGGAAGGGAAAACGTGTCTTCCACAGTGATCAGTTATTCCCCACCCTGAGACGACATTCCCAGAATTACTAAGGGGAAACTGCCAGCCTCTGCCAATGACGTCTTGGCATCATCTCAGGACTATAACCGCTATATTTGTGGCACCCTTGCGGGACATTTCTTCATCTCCCTTGCAGACCTCACAGAGGTGGTACAGTCAATAAGGAGGGAAGATTGTTGGGTGAGACTTCTAGGAAAGCCCCTTAAAGGGGACAAGCGCCAGGTGTGGTGGCACATGCCTGTAGTCCCAGCTACTCAGGAGGCTGAGGTAGGAGGATCGCTTGAGCCCAGGAGTTCTAGGCTGTAGTGTGCTGTGCCGATCGGGTCTCCACACTAAATTTGGCATCAATATGGTGACCTCCCAGGAGCAGGGGACCACCAGGTTGCCTAAGGAGAGCTGAACTGGGCCAGGTCGGAAGTGGAGCAGGTCAGAACTCCCATGCTGATCAGTAGTAGGATTGCACCTGTGAATAGCCACTGCACTCCAGCCTGGGCAACATAGCGAGACCCCATCAAAAAAAAAAAAAAAAAGAAAAAGAAAAGAAGGGTACAAGCTCAGCTATGCCTTTGGAGCCTCTCTGCTCCAGGACTGTGGGTGCTCTATGAGAGGCAGAGCAGACAACTTGGGACCACGAGTGGCAGGAAGGATTCTGGGACCTTGACGGTACTGACAACCCACTGAGTTGCCTACCACCATATTCCTTTTACTCAAAGAAAGGAAAAGACCCTTCATTTGTTTAAGTTGCTGTTTGGGGAATCACTCTGAATGCAACTCCTAACTCACTCAGCCTCCAAATCTCTCCTTTCCCACAATTCAATGAAGCCACCAGGAGGCATATGTTCCATCCATAGTGGTGACCTTCTCCCTCAGTCATGATTTCCTCAACCAGCCACAAGAAGCAGCAGTTCTTAGACACAGAACACAGTCCTAGGAATCATGAGGAGGGAGATTCAAATCCCAACACTGCAGGAACTCCTGCTCTGGTAGGACAGGGACAGAAAGGACATTTACTAAGCATCTATTACGGGCAAGAGGCTTCCAACTATTAGGACTTATTCAATACTCACAAGAATCTTGTGAGGTAGGCATTTGTCCCATCTTATCCATTAGAAAACTGAAGGATGAAGCGACTTGCTCAGGGTCACCCAGCTAGGAGGAGGATGCAGCAGAGCTGAGAATGGAGTTCAGACAGCTGACTCTGCTGCTCTGTTCTCTCCACCGAACTGTGCTGCCTCTGTGCCAGAGCTGTAGACAACCCCCCAGCGGTCTGGGGACAGCACCTCCTATCTTTGGGGGAATTGTTCATTCCCTCCTCCAACCCTAATAGGGGCTGCCAATCACAGGCCCTCGAGGGTTGGTACAAAATCCAGGTTAGGTCAGTCAGTGACCTTCCTTGGAACTTTTTGAATTGAAATTAAGGGAAGAGGGGATTTCTCTCCACGAAAGTGAAGCCGGGACATGTGAAGCCAGGCTGGCACATAGAGGAAAGCAGTCTTTATCCAGAGAGAATGGTGTTCAGATGCAGAGAGAAGCAAAGAGAACCTGGCGGGTCTCCTCCGCCTCAAGGCAGCTGCACCCTCCTTTGCCCCATGGTTTGGTTGTGTGAGCCTATACACTTTTTTATTGAGTTAGTTTGAATTTCATTTCTATCATGCAGCTGCCAGTGGGAATGCAATATGGTTCAACCACTTTGGAAACTGTTTGACAGTTCTATGAAAGCTGGACATGTACATAAGCTAGGGCCTGGCAATTACACTCCTAGGCCTATGGCCAACAGAAATTAGTGCACCTGAGGACTTGTGCTGAAGAGTGTTCAGAGCAACACGGCTCCCAATCCCAACAGCCCCAAACTGGAAACAATCTAAATGTCCGTCAGCAAGATAATGGATAAGTAAACTATGGTGTATTCATATAATGGAATGCTATACAGCAATGAAAATAAGCAATGTATGACTACGTGCAACAGTATGACTGAATCTCACAGACTTCAGGATGAGTAAAAGAGTACATGCTGTAGATTCGCTGTCTGTGAAATTCAAGAACAGGCAACACTAATCAGTGATGACAGAAGTTAGAACAACTGTGACCTCTGAGGGTAGGGGCGGTACTGACTGGGAGGAAGACATAGGAAACTTCCTAGAGTGCTGGAAATGTTCTGGATTTTTATTAGGATGGCAGTTACATAGGCAAAATGTCATTGAGCTGTATACGTAAGATTAGAGCGTGTGGTGCACTTTACTATATGTACAGTAAACCTAAACCTCAATTTAAAAAGTATCATCATACCCATTAAAATAATAAATAAATAAATAAAAGCATCACCATGCCAGACTCTGAGCCCAGCCTTTGCAGGCCGTGTGCATACAATGAGCGGTTGTTCCCACTGTCATTCTCCCACTGTGTGACAAGGTGGAGGAGCTTTTATAAAGCTAGGTTCTAACTGTCTCAGGGCTCAATGAGTTGTAGCTTCAGACTACAGATTGAATATTTTCCTTTTTATCTGAAATGTTTGGAAACAGAAGTGTTTCAGATTTGGGATTTTTGGGGGATTTTGGAATATTTGCATACACATAATGAGAAATCTTGGGGATGGGACCCAAATCTAAATACAAAATTCATGTATGTCTCATATACACCTTATACTCATAGTCTGAAGGCAATTTTATACAAGATTTTAAATAATTTTGCAAATAAAACAGAGTTTGTATATATCGAGTCCTCAGAAAGCAAAGGTGTCATGTCAGCCACCCATGCCGACAGTCTATGGTTGTTTGAAATCACCATCCTTCTTGACTTTGAATTCATTTGCTGCCGATAAGCAACTGGGGATTCTGAGTAAACTGTGTGTTGTGTGCCTGTGACACCCCACACGAGGTCAGGTGTGGAATTTTCCACTTGTGGCATCGTGTGGGTGCTCTAAAAGTTTTGGATTTTGGCCCATTTTGGATTTGGGACTTGAGATTAGGAATTCTCAACCTGTGGTTTATGTTCCTTGAAGCAACATGAAAAGTGGGAAGGGTCTACAACCATCTGATCTTCGAAAAACCTGACAAAAACAAGCAATGGGAAAGGACTCCCTATTTAATAAATGGTGCTGGGGGCCGGGTGTAGTGGCTCACGCCTGTAATCCCAGCACTTTGGGAGGCTGAGGCAGGCAGATCACGAGGTCAGGAGTTCGAGACCAGCCTGATCAACATGGTGAAACCCCATCTCTACTAAAAATACAAAAATTAGCCAGGCGTGGTGGTGTGTGCCTGTAATCCCAGGTACTCAGGAGGCTGAGGCAGGAGAATTGTTTGAATCCAAGAAGCAGAGTTTGCAGTGAACTGAGATCATATCACTGCATTCCAACCTGGGCAACAGAGTGAGACTCCATCTCAAAAACAAAAACAAAAAAACAAAAAAAAATGGTGCTGGGAAAACTAGCCATTTGCAGAAAACAGAAACTAGCTAGCCATTTGCAGAAAACTTCCTTAAACCTTATACAAAAATCAACTCAAGATAGATTAAAGACTTAAATGTAAAACCCCAAACCATGAAAGCTCTAGAAGAAAACCTAGACAACACCATTCAGAACATAGGCATGGGCAAAGACTTCATGACTGAAACACTAAAAGCAACTGCAACAAAAGCCAAAATTGGCAAATGAGATCTAACTAAACTAAAGAGCTTCTCCACAGCAAAAGAAACTATCATCAGAGTGAACAGGCAACCTATAGAACGGGAGAAAATTTTTGCAATCTACCCATCAGACAAGGTCTAATATTCAGAATCTACAAGGAACTTAAACAAAATTACAAGAAAAAAACAACCTCATTAAAAAGTGGGTGGAGGATATGAATAGACACTTCTCAAAAGAAGACATGTATGCTGCCAATGAACCTATGAAAAAAGCTCATCATCACTGGTCATTAGAGAAATGCAAATCAAAACCACAATGAGATACCATCTCATGCCAGTTAGAATGGCGATCATTAAAAAGTCAGAAAACAAATGCTGGAGAGGATGTGGAGAAATAGGAATGCTTTTACACTGTTGGTGGGAGTGTAGATTAGTTCAACCATTGTGGAAGACAGTGTGGCAATTCCTCAAGGATCTAGAACTAGAAATACCATTTGACCCAGCAATTCCATTACTGGGTACTTATCCAAAAGATTATAAATCGTTCTATTATAAAGACACATGCACACGTATGTTTATTGCAGCACTATTCACAATAGCAAAGACTTGGAACCAACCCAAATGCCCATCAATGTTAGACTGGATAAATAAAATGTGGCACATATACACTATGGAATACTATGCAGCAATAAAAAAGAATGAGTTCATGTCTTTTGCAGGGACATGGATGAAGCTGGAAACCATTCCTTCTCAGCAAACTAACACAGGAACAGAAAACCAAACACTGCATGGGGAGGGGAGCATCACACACCAAGGCCTGTTAGGGGGTGGGGGGTAGGGGTAGGGGAGGGGTAGCATTAGGATAAATGCCTAATGTAGGTGACAGGTTGATGGATGCAGCAAACCACCATGGCACGTGTATACCTATGTAACAAACCTGCATGTTCTGTA
Source organism: Cacajao melanocephalus (assembly GCA_963573385.1). Lineage (NCBI taxonomy): Eukaryota > Metazoa > Chordata > Mammalia > Primates > Pitheciidae > Cacajao > Cacajao melanocephalus. The sequence goes on from CAUYLG010029988.1 coordinate 58,905, forward strand.
CATGTATCCCAGAACTTAAAGTATAATACAAATAAATAAAAACATAAATTTTAAAAATGAGGTATGATAGAGATGAAAAGGCTTCGTAAAGTGTAAAATGTTACATGGGTATCGAGCGTCTTCTAGTCTCTGCTAATCAAATCAACACATTGTTGATCAAAGCGTGTATCAGAAGCGTTGGTATGACCTGAGAGCTTGTTAGAAATGTAGAAGCTCAGCCGGGCATGGAGGCTTATGCCTGTAATCCCAGCACTTTGGGAGGCTGAGGTGGGCGGATCACCTGAGTTCAGGTGTTTGAGACCAGCCTAGCCAACATGGATAAACCCCATCTCTGCTAAAAATACAAAAATGAGCTTGACATGGTGGTGGGTGCCTGTAATCCCAGCTACTTGGGAGGCTGAGTGGGGAGAATCGCTTGAACCTGGGAGGCAGAGGTTGCGGTGAGCCAAGATCCCACCACTGCACTCCAGTCTGGGGGATAGCGTGATCCTGTGGCTCCAAAATAAAATAATTTAAAAAAAAAAAGAAATGCAGAATCTTAGGCCCTATTCAGGACCTACTGAAGCAGTCTGCAGTTTAACAAGATCTCCAGGTGATCTGCATGCACATTTAAGTTCTGTTTGCCTCTCTCCTACTCTCAGGTGTCTAGATGTATTAGTTTTCCTTTGCTGCTGTAACGAACTACCACAGACTGACAACACCAATGTAGTATCTTACAATTCTCAAGGTCAGAAGTCCAAAGTGGGTCTTACAGGGCTGAAGTCAAGGTGTCAGCTGAGCTGTGTTCCTTTGGGAGGCTCTAGGGAATAATCCATTTCCTTATCTTTTTCAGCTTCCAGAGGCTGTTTGCACTCCTAGGCTCCTGGACACATCACTCCATGGTCACGTCTCCTTCTCTGACCTTCCTGTTTCCCTTTTTAAAGGACCTTTGTGATGACATTAGTCCACCTGGACAATCCAGGGTAACTCCCCCATTTCAGGATCCTTACTCACATCTGCAAGTACCTTTTGCCATGTGAAGTCACATATTCACAGGTTTCTAAGATGAAAACATGGACATCTTTGTGGGGAGCACTTTTCCACCTACCACACTGGTATTCTCTGCTGCACGGGTCTCTTCCCTCCCAAGCCCCCCTTCAACAGAGTCTGCCATTGGAACCAGGCTCCTGGGAGAGGAGCTCTAGGAAGGTAGCCAGGACAAACCAGGCCTAATTTCTCGTGGTGCATAGACCAGCCATCTATCTGCCTGTGATGATTTAGCTGCATCTTGCCTAAGGACAAAGGTGCAGTGACATTTAATAAACACCTCTTCCTGAATGACTTGACTGGTACGTATATTACTATAAAATATTATGCTGCAGTGTGAAAAGAATGGGAGAGGTTTATATGTACTGATATAAAGAGACCTCCAAGATATGTTGTTGATTGACAAATCAAATCACAAATCAGTTTCTACAGTCTTGGCTCACTTATGAGAAAACCCTCAAACCCAAATATATCTGGATTTTAATGCATAGAATGCATAGAAAAGAGACTGTTAACAAAGAGTGAATAACTTTGAGGAGGGGAATGGGATTGGTGGGGGCTGAAGAGTCAGATTTGCTTTGAATACTTTTTACTTGTCATATGCACATACACACACACACACTTACATATGTATATGTGTATGTACATATATATTATATGTTATATATAGATAATAACAGATATTTATAACATATATATACGTACATACACACATATGTATAGGTGTATGTGTGTGTGTGTATGTATATATATGTTATATATATATATTTTTTGAGACAGAGTCTCATTCTGTCGACTAGGCTGCAGTGCAGTGGTGTGATCTTGGCTCACTGCAACCTCCACCTCCTGGGTTCAAGCAATTCTCCTGCCTCAGCCTCCTGAGTAGCTGGGATTACAGGCACCCGTCACCATGCCTGGCTAATTTTTGTATTTTTAGTAAAGACGGGGTTTCACCATGTTGGCTAGGCTGGTTTCAAACTCCTGATCTCGTTATTCTCCCACCTCGGCCTCTCAAAATGCTGGGATTGCAGGCGTGAGCCACCATGCCTGGACAACTTGTCATATATTTTCACAGTGAGAATGTATCTATGTAATTTCAAAAGAAAAAACATCCCCCTTAACTTCCTCTCCCTGTTCCAGCTCAGGCACCATTTTGCAAAGGGATTTTCCAAACCACACAAAAATGCATGTGTGTATGAGTGCACACACACACAAACATATATAGTCACACATCTCTTAATGATAGAGATATATTCTAAGAAATGCATCATTAGGCAATTTCATCATTGTGTGAACATCACAGTGTACTTACACAAACCTAGACGGTATAGCCTATTGCACATCTAGGCTATATGGTATGGCCTATTGCTCCTAGGCTACAAACCTGTAGCTTGTTACTGTACTGAATACTGTAATTATTACACAATGATAAGTATTTGTGTATCTAAACAGAAAAGGTACGGTAAGAATACAGTATTATAATCTTATGGGACCACCATCATATATGTGGTCCATTGTTGACTGAAACATCATTAGGTGGCACAGAACTGGACATATTTATATATACACATACATATATACAGTATTTTTAATATGTAATACATACATTATATACAAAATTCACAGATACATATGTACACTATATAGTATACACATTATATATATTAAAATAACACATAAATACACGAAAGAGAAAGAGAGAGACAAAGGCAGAGACAGAGACCGAGAGGACATGTATTTCCTTTTACTCATATTGCTTTTACTGGCCTGGGCTACAACTATAGAGAGAGGGGTGTGTGTGGATTGAGAGAAATCCAGGATAACTCTCCCATTTGTCTTGTAGGACAAGCCAGGGTGAGAGAATCAGTATTTGAGGCTCTTTGTGAAGGGGGAGGTGCTTTGAGGAAATAGCCCTATTCCTTTGGGCCATCTGAGTCTTCTTGCAGCAATGGATGATACCAGCTAACATTTATGGGGCCTTTAAGTGCCAGGAACTGTGCTAAATATACAACATGGATTTTCATTTAACCTTCATGACAATTTGGTAAGGTAGGTACTATTCATGCGTTGATTTTACAGGTGAGGAAATCAAGGCACACAGAGAGGGTGACTTTTTTGCCCAAGGCTACACCACTTGTAAGTGGAAGATGTTGGAAATTGACATACCAGCCAGCAGCTTGTGGGAGACCTGTAGACAGCCACCAAGAATTCATCCCGTCTCATGTCAACCATAGAGATTACATCTTGTCCCCTTTTGTTCCCAGTTTGTGTCTCTGTGCCTTTGCACATCCTAGCACCTCTGGCCTTCAAGCTGACACTTTTATATTTTGGGTTTTTAAGGTTGTTAGGCTGAGAAGTAGTTGAAGCCTTTCTTTGTTGATAAAGTCCAATGATCATGGAAAATGAGGCTCATTTTACCCTGAGCCCAAGGAAGTGTGTAACTCTGGACTCATGTGTACCTCTCCATTTATCTTATCACTCCTACTTTCCATTCTTGCTATTGCCTCTTTCACTCAGTACTTTATTATCTTTCATCTGCACTATTACTGTAGCCTTCTAACTACTCATCCTGTCTCCCCACACAAACATTGCCTATACGGCAGGTTTATGGAGTGCCTACTTTATGCTAGTTACTATGCTAGGAAAGAGCTTTTCATACATTCGATAACATTGTGAGCTATGGGTTATTATCATCTCCATTTCATAAGTAAAGAAACTGAGGCTTGGAGAGATAAAGGGACCTGCCCAAGGTTACCCAGCTAGAAAGGGGTGGCAGAGCTGGGATTGGAGTCTAGTTCTCCTTACTCCTGGTCCAGTGGTCTTTTTGCTATTCCATGTTGCAGAAGCCTGAGTATGGTAGGCTGAATAATGCCCCTCCACATAGATGTCCACATCCTAATCCCTGGAATCTGTGAATATGTGTCCTTACTTGGCAAAAGCTACTTTGCAGATGTGAGTAAGCTAAGGATCTTGAGATGGAGAGATTATCCTGGATTTTCCCCGTGAGCCCAGTGATTTCATCACAAGCGTCCTTACAAGAGGGAGTCAGGAGAACAGAGTGGGCAGTTTTGGAGATGTGACGACAGAGGCCAGTGATTGGAGTGATGCATGGAAGGGATCACATGCCAAGGATTCAAGAGGCCTCTGGAAGTCAGAAAAGGCAAGGCAAGGAATATTCTCCTAGAGCCTCCAGAAGGAATCAGCCCCACCAGCACTCTGACTTTAGCCCAGTGAAACTGATTTCAGACTTCTGACCTCGAGAACTGGAAGATAATAGATTTGTGTTGTTTTAAGCCACAAAGTTTGTGATAATTTGTTATAGCGGCAATAGGAAAGTAACACATTGGTTTCAAGGGTTAGTATGTGGAGACAATTCAAAAACTGGGTCCTGGTTTTATTGCTGCTTGGCAAAGGCTACTGGCCAAGAGACATTTGGTTGCAATACTACAAAGGTTCCTACGTAGCCAGGAAACAGCAGCATTGTTGGCCTGAGATGCCAAAATACCAGTGTCCAGAAAGCCCAGCAGAGGGCACTCTGCAGGGAGAAAGCTATCCTTGGAAAGGCTCTGCTCCTCTCTAGCTGGATAAATAGGACACTTTGAGGCACTTCTGGATTGCTCTGACTTTGTTGCATCTTAGCTGTGATTCATGCGAGCCAGAGGAGCTCTTCAGGGACCTAGCATGGTTCCTGAAGACATTTTCATTTGTCACTCAGGATTCAGAACCTTCTTGCCCCATTTTAAAAAAAGTATTTATATAGTTACAACTAGTAGGCTCAAATCCTTTCTTCCCCTGCAGAATAGGAGTTGAGTAAAAACACACATACCATTTTGGCCAATGTCCATGGCTTGTGGAATAAGGCAGGGTGAGGGGAGAAAATACATATTCAATGAATGGTTCTAGCTTTCTTCATTGAAAATCTTTCTTGAAGTGTATTCTTCAAGAAAGACACTAGTCATGGGGTCATGCTAGGCTGAGTTTTATACAGCAGCCCTCCAACTCTCAGAAAGTGATTTCCAACTTTTTCCTAAGGAAGAACTGGTTTAGTTCACTAGGGGGTAAGATTTGGGGGTTGCAGAAGGGGTCGGGGGGTTGTAACAATGGCTGGGAGTATTTGGAATCTTAGAATATAATTGTTAATATTAGTAATACCCATCTCTTATCACAATCCTTGCAATATCTCCAAGAGGTGATATTATCACCATTTCATAACTTGGAAAGGCTACCACAAAAAAGTTAATTGAAGCTAATTAAATTGCCTAAGTTTCTATAGGTAGCAAGTGGTAGAACTGGGATTTGAACCCAGGTCTGCCAAGCTTTATGTGTCCCACCTGGTCTCTCCAGAATGTAAATTGCTGACCAGAGATAGAATGCAAGCTGTGTGGCATCATCCTATAGCATTGAAAACCTGCATCCACCCTCATGAAGGATTCCGCCTCCTGCCACTCCAGGGTAGAACGCTTCCAGCCTTCATGCAGCATCATTGTGATTTGAACCAAGACAGACCCATCCTGTGCTTCTTCTCTGGAAGCTTAGCATTGTCCTCACCTTGTCCCTGAGCACTCATGTACTCTGGTCTTCACAGTGTCATATCTCAGTGATCTGGTTTCTTTGAGCCGTGGCCCACTCATTCCTTCCCCTAATCTGCAGACCATCTCCTATACTCTGGATTAGGGTTTCATCTAGCACTCCCAGTAACTGGCTTCTTCACCTTGGGCAATAGAGCACCCCAGGAAAACTCTGGCTCAGAACAGTGAAAATGAATAAGGGGAGGGTAAAAGCTGCCCGTGCAAGGAATCTTTTGGAGAACAGGGAGTGGGCACTAGTCACTGGCTTGGGGGGACTTACCTGCTTAGGTGAAATTGTGACGACCATTTGGGAGCTCCTGCTCTAGGTAGGTTGCTGTTATCCCTAAAACATGCTTTTACATTCAGCTCCAGTTAGATCTGCTCAGTGCTACTTCTCCTCCCACTGGGTCTCATTGTCCCATTTGGTTCAGTCCAGCTAGCATGATCTTTAGGCCTGCATGCCAATGAGAACTTCACATTACAAATTTAGAGTAAATGTGATTTGTGATTACAGGTGGGTTCTAGCAGAACTAGAGCCATCTGCTCCCCTAGCAGTTTTTTTCTCTACTTTCTCCCTTTCTTCCCTGGAACTAGATTCTGCTTTTTGATCAGCTCATCAAGAACCTTGGAAGCTTCTGAAATTTGTGCTGCTTGAGGTATGGAAAATTGCTACTCTGGCTTAGGCAGTGGAGGAAAGGTGAACAATGACAGGCAGGTGGTAAAAGGACATCTGTTGGGTGTCTTTTAGAAGGCATACTCACCCCTGAAGGCAACTTGGCCTTCTCCTCCTCAAGAGTTTGGGATTCTCTGTCCAGACCCTCAAGAGTCTACATAAGCATCATATTGCTGGGAGCTAGCAGCTGTGCTGAGCCACGGGGGAGCTCATGGCAGTGCAACTGTGCTTCCAATTTATCTATCTCTGACTCACATAACTCATGCGAATTCTACTACAACAGATGCTTGCTAAGCTTTGCAAACTGCTCTCAGTTATCTGTGGATGACGGTAATTCATAGGTAATCATTATATGCTCTAAATCAGTTGTCCATAGCTATTGTTTTTGAATTATGGAACTATTTTAGAATCTTATGGAAGCTATGGACCTTCTAAAAAATGCACATGTTCACATGCAAACACATCATACACACAAATTCAGGGTCCTCATAAACTCCCTAAAGATCGTGCATGGATCCTAAGTCAATATCCCTGGAAGAGTTGATAAGATCTTCTGTTAACATGATGCATCATTTCTTATTTTCTTATTCCTGGGCAACCTACAATTAAGGAACACACTTCATAAACAAATAAACTTAATCTGCTTTCTTAACACAAGGAAAGTGTGGCCCACATCCGCTCTTTTAGACTTGTGTTTTGCTTCCATCAGACACTTAAGTCTTCAGCATGGGAGCAGGTAAGTACAGGATGGCATGCTGGTTAGATTTATGGGTCCTCTCAAATCAATTTTCCTGATGGTGATGTTGTTTTGGATCAATTGAAATAAGTGAGTGAAAACATTGAAAAATTAAAGGTGCTTCTAACAAGAGAACTTTTCTGCAGTATTTGACAATAATGATCACCTTTCACACCCTTTTATTTTAACATAATTTTGTGTTTTTTTAAGAGACAGGGTCTTGCTTTGTGACTCAGGGTGGTGTGCAATGACGCAGTCACAGCTCTCTGCAGCCCCCTCCTCCTGGGCCCAAGCAGTCCTCCCACCTCAGCCTCCCAAGTAGCTAGGACTATAGGCTCACACCACCACGCCCAGATAATTTTTTTTTTTTAATTTTTGTAGAAATGGGGGCCTCACTATGTTGCCCAGGTTGGTCCTGAACTCCTAGCCTCAAGCGATCCTCCTACCTTGGCCTCTTAAAGTGTTGGGATTGCAGGTGTGAGCAACCAGGCCCCTCCCCTTTTCTTTTAGAATACAATTTTTCCTGCTTTTCCTGTCTTCCTCTGTCATTCTCTTCTGAGTCTCCTTTATTGACTCCTCAGGTATTTTTAACTGATTTACCAATTGAATTCATTAGTTTTCTTCAAAACTGGGTTTCTTGCCTGTTTTACCTTAGCAAAGTGTGTCACAACCCAACTAGTGTCTTAAGCTGGAAACCTAAGTGTTAGTTATCCTTAGATGTTTTCCTCCCTACCCACATCTACTTTAATCACCCATGTTGTGGCTATGAAATCTGTTGACTTTGTTTGGTTCTGCTCATCACAGACAACTGGTATCCTAACTGATCTCCCAGCATGCCTTCAATCCATCCTCCACACTAGTTCCAAAGTGATCAAAGAGGCTTGTCATTCCCAGGCTCAAAGAAACATGCTCAGATTATGTTTTTGTCCCCACATATGTGTTTTCCTTATAGGCTGAGCATGTTCACCTTTGTATTCTTAGCACCTAAAGCAGTGTCTGCCTATAGCAAGTCCTCAACAAAAGTGGCCAGCTGGTTGACTGGTTGAATGACTGAATAATTAAGCTATATGATCACTTCTCATTGCCTATTGGCTAGAATCAGAACTTCTTGGCGTCATCTACAAAGCCCTTCACAAAATGGCCAGAACTCCTCCATCCTTCTCTTCAGCAATTACCACCCTGCCCCATCCCATCCCCTGGTCATATTTTATGCTTTTCACACTTTGACGCTTTTGCCTCTGGTGGTTCCACTGCTTGAAATGCTGTTTCTGTGTAGTACCCATCCTGTGTCTTCCGTCTACATGTGACTGCCTTCAAGGCCCAGTTCAATAGATGCCTGACTCTATGTGACTTTCCCTGATAATCTACTTTTCACCCCCCAGCTTCTTTTGACCACCAACAGTCAGAATTATCCCTCAGCTGGTTCTAAAGGCATTTTATTCATACATTCAATGTGACATTCATCACCTTGAATACAAAGTGTTTATTCATATCTGTAACTATCTTGCAATACTGTGAGCTGCTCAAGGGCAGGGACTGGGTCTTGTGGTCTTGTTCACTGTAATATCCCCAGCATCTAGGCCAGTGTCTGAGCACTGACAAACACAGGATGTGCCTTTATGTTGGTATCATGTGTGTTCTTATTTATTTATTTTTTTAAATACAGTATTTTTTAGTTTGGAACAATACCAGCATGGAATACCACCTTCTTTCCTGTCACCTGGAGACAAACCACCATCATCTGTCATCTGATTTATTGTAGAGCTTCCAAACTGGTCTTCCTGCTTCTACTGTAGGCAACCCCTGCCCCCTTCCTGGTCTGTTATCAACACAGCAGCTAAGGTGAACCTGTTAAAATGTATATCAGATCAAAGTTCTTTGGTGACTCCCTACCTCCCATTGAGTAAATTCCAAAGCCAGTACCCAACATGGCCATGTTTGATCTGCTCTCTTTATCCTGACTTATCCTGTGTTTAGAGGTTAAGAGTGCAGACTTTGGAGCCATATGACTTGGGTTCAAATCCTGGTTCTACCATTTACCACCTGTGTGACCTAGGGCAAGCAACTTAACCTCTCTGTGCCTCTGTTTCCTCATCTACCAAATGAGGATAATAATATCTGCCTCATAGGGTTGTTGTAAGAAGTAAATGAATTTATGCATGTAAAGTACCTAGAGCAGTGTCAGGTACATGGTAGGTACTAAATAAGATTTTCTCAAATAAGCAAAAATCTATCGTTCTCCCCCTTGCCTACTCCTCTCCAGCCACACTGGCCTCCTTGCTGTTTCTGAAATACACTGTCTCAGAACAACACTCTTTTCCCAGACACTCACATGGCTTACTCCCGGTCTTCTTACAGGTCTCTGCCTCTGTGTCACTTTAGCAGGGAGGCCTTCTTTGATTGTATTTGATTCTACCCTTTTTAAAATAGCAACACCCCATCACTCTATCTCCTTAGCCTGCTTCATTTTTCCTTCATAACACTTTTCAACATTGTATGTATATTTATGTTTATTTTCCTTCTTCCCCAATAAGAATGTAAGCCCCACGAGGACAGGAACTTTACTTGCCTTTTTCACTGTTATAACCCTAGCACCTAGAACAGTGTCTGGCACTTAGCAGTAAGTAATGGCTGGTTGGTTGGGTGGTTGTTAATAGTTGTTCAATAAACATTTGTTGAATGAATAAAAGAAAAGAAATAAAATAAATTTCATGAACTCTCTGCCAAGATAACATGAAAATAAAAATTATGTGATATCTGGATAAAGGTAAGAAAATTCTGGCCAGGAGCAGTAGCTCAAGCCTGTAATCCCAACAGTTTGGGAGGCTGAGGCCAGCAGATCATTTAGGATCTGGAGTTTGAGACGAGCCTGACCAACAGGTAAAAACCCTATCTTTACCAAAAATACAAAAAAAAAAAAAAATTAGCCGGGCATGGTGGCACATGCCTGTAGTTACAGTCACTCGGGAGGCCAAGACAGGAGAATCACTTGAACCTGGGAGGCGGAGGTTGCAGTGAGCCAAGAATTGCACCACTGCACTCCAGTCTGGGCAACAGAGTAAGACTCTGACTCGAAAAAAAAAAAAAAAAAAAAGGAAAATTCTAACCACATAGAAAAGAAAAAAGGGAAAATAAAGTCTTCTCTCCCCGCTACCCTCATCTTTTTTCCTAAAGGGAATCAGTTGTGTGATTTTTCAATTTCATTAACCAATAAGTATATTGTTTGCATTCTATATATGTAGGAAAATGGTCGAGGCTTGAAGTTCTGAGGGGCTTATAAATGCAGAGCCTTTATCTTCCAGGATTTCATAGTCTTTCTGGGAGAATAACATAAAGGAGTTTTGCAATGTTTCAGAGTTCAGAAGTGAGAGCCATCACTGTGGGCTCATAAGGTCAGAAAAGGTTTCCTGCATGATGGATGACTTGTTGGGGGTTTGGAGCTTGGGCAGATTTCAGTAAGAGAGAGGAGGCTGGCCCAGGAGTATGCAGCTTTTTCAGCAGAGGTGCCTAGGTGGGATGATGAAAGGGGCCTTTGAGGGAATGGATAGAAGTGAAGTCCAGCTTAAGTTGAGCCTTTTAGTGGGGGAGCAACGACAGAAAAGAATGGAAAATAGGGGCTGGGCAGCTAGAAGAGTACTGAAAGAGCTAGGAGGCATGTACTAATGACTCAGATAGGACTGTGACTGGAAGAGACACATTTTATAGATACTGCAGTAGTACAATTGTTAGGATTTGTTGAGTGGATGGATATGTTGAGGTGAAAAATAGGGAAGACTGAAATATGACACCCATGTTTTTGAGCCTGGGCAACCAGGAAATTGGCGATAGCATTGCCCAAAATAGGGAAGTCCGGAGGAAAAACTGTTTGGGGGTATGGTGTGGTGGTGGGAAGTGGGGAGATAACTCTGGCTAGACAGATAGTTTAGCCTTTCCTTGAGTGTGGGGCCTACCTTAGCATTGCCCTCAGAAGGTAGAACTAAATACTGCACAGAATATTTGCTAAATGGATGTTATCAGTGGAGATCACTTCTAGCCACCTTCGATGCCAAACCTTGGTCCCACTCTCAGATGTTAAGTTCAGAGGGTCCTCTGCATCACCATCTCTTTTCAATTCAGACTTATGGCTATCTCTAGGCATCATCTTACCTACCAATTCCTGCCAATTGCAAGTACATCTATGGAGAATCCAACTTCCTTGCTTCATCATTTACTTCAGGATTTCTTAGGGTGATCAACCATCCTGGTTTGCTCTGGGGTTGCCAGTTTTAACTCTGAAAGTCAGAAGTCTCAGGAACCCCTCAGTTCCAGGCAAACTGGGGCAATATTCAGCTCTCTTGTCTTCAGAATACCTTTGCTGAACCTACTAGCTGCATAGTAATAATAGCCTTCTCATGTTCTCAATCTAAATTGGTCTTATTCTACTCTTTTGCTCCAGCTTCTCTCTGAACACTGATGACTGATCCCCAGGTGTAGTCTCAACTCTTTCATTTCACAGCCATTTGAAGAAGCCAGCAAGATAATGCTGCATGCTAGTTTACCACTCTGCAGTGGCTACTTCAACCCACAACTAAGCAACCTGAGATTCCAAGGAGCAGATAAACCCTCTGTGCAATCTGTCACTGTTTAGCTTTCATTGCCAAGATAATTTTACAAAGTTAATGAATAGCTGGATTGAAATGGGGAAGGTGGAACAGACACAGAATGAATGAGGAGAAACTGTCATTGGTGGGCAGCCTCTGTTCTCTTTCTTGGCAGGACACTGGTTACATGGTGAGCCACTTAAGGGTATAGTTGTCATCATTACCAGAATGCATTTTACGAAGGACCTAATAGCTGGTGGTCTGAGCTAGGCCACTCAGCTCTGGACCTTCACTTTTAGAACATCATGGTCCAAGAGCAGGTATTGATGTGGACACGTGCAAGATGGATTCAAATTGTCAATATGGGTTAAATCACATATGTCAACCATCTCTTCTACTGGTTTCTAGATATTTCTGGTTGAAATCTATCAAGCAAATATACCTTGTCTCCTTAATTATAATATTAGCTCCTTGAGGGCAGAGGGCCCACCCTGATACTCCTGTGTACAGACCTTAGCTGTACAGGACAAATCTAGATGTTCGGTAAGGACTGATTAAATCAACCTGACCTGACGGGTGCAGGTAGAGTACCTTTCAAGTTAATTAATTCCTTTGAGCCTCATTTCTTCCTCTACAAAATAAGGGTGGAAATTACTTTTTCTTTCTTTCTCTTTTTTTTTTTGAAAAGGTGTCTCGCTCTATCACCAGGCTGGAGTGCGGTGGTGTGATCTTGGCTCACTGCAACCTCCACCTCCCAGGTTTAAGTGATTCTCCTGCTTCAGCCTCCTGAGTAGCTGGGATTACAAGCATGTGCCACCATGTCTGGCTAATTTTTGTATTTTTAATAGAGACAGAGTTTCACCATGTTGGCTGGGCTGGTCTTGAACTCCTGACCTCAGGTGATCCGCCTGTTCCAGCCTCCCAAAGTGCTGGGATGACAGGCGTGAGCCACTATGACTGGGCCCCTTTTTTTCCCCTTTATTTTCAAGACAGGGTCTTGCTATGTTGCCCAGGCTGGTTTTGAACTCCTGAGCTCAAGCAATACTCCTGCCTTGGCCTCCCAAAGTGCTGGAATTACAGGCATGAGCTACTGTGCCTGGCCAGGGGATTGTAATTTTATCTGCTTCATTGGGTTGTTGTGAGGGTAGAGAGACAATACATGTAAATTGCTTAGCACATACTCTAGCATCGTATAGTAGTACATCATCTGTTCAATTGTTAGCTATTAATTTAACAATATTAATTTCTGCCTCCTGCTCAACTAGGAGAGAGTTTATGGAAAAGAGTGAGTGCAGTGGCTCTCGTGCAAATCTGTAGGTATTCACTTCAGCCTATAGAGGCACACTGGTCTGTTGCCTGTGTTTTGGGATAAGGACAATAGAAGATTTACCCTTTCACTTATCTTATTCACATTTATGCCATGACAGGGACGCTTTGATGGGCCTGTGTGTGAGCAACTGACTAGGAGCGAAGGTCCAAGTGAGACTCTGGACTGAGAGCGGGGGCTGAGACTAAAGTCGCCACATCAGACTGCTTGTTCCGTTCACTCAGCAAATATTTATAGCTAATCTAACCAGTTTCAGACATCGTTCAAGAGCTGGGGGTCCTGCAACAGCCCAGGCTGGTGCCTTTACTCCATTTCACAGAGAAGAAAAAGCGAAAAACCAGAGAAAAATCATCTCTACTAGAGCTAACCGCACATAGCGCGGAAGGCTGCTAGTGCGCAGGCGCCACGACCCGGTACGCCCGAGCTCTTCCGGCGCAAGGTCACCGACTCAACCGGCCACCGGCGCCGGGGTCGCGCATGCGCTGCGCTGCTTCATCCGGGCGCCGATACCTGAATGCTGAGCGCGAGCCGGCGGAGATGAAGTAAGGCGTCAGCTTCCTTTTGAGGAGGGAGCAGCGAGCCGCCGGGGGTGGCCCGCCGGGAGTGGCCCGCCGGGAGTGGCCCGCCGGGGCTGGGGCGGTAGAGAGTCTGCGGTGTAGAAAGGCGGGAGAGGCTCGGTGACTAGAACAGCTCGTCCCCTAGTTTTGCTCTCTCTCAGCTTCTGCCTAGTCGCACTTACTTGTCTGCTTTCATCCCCCCTCCCCATCCCCCCACCTTGCAGCCCTTTAACTAAGGTGAAGCTGATCAACGAGCTGAATGAACGAGAGGTCCAGCTTGGGGTGGCCGATAAGGTGTCCTGGCACTCCGAGTACAAGGACAGCGCCTGGATCTTCCTGGGTGAGGTCCACATCTTTCTCCCGCAGTGCTCCCAAGATTCTCCTACTCGGTTGCCGGCAATTTCAGTGTTCCCATCCTTCACTCCTGCCTACATTCATCGCCCACCTTTATATCCATCTGCTGTCTGCCCGGGAATCCGTGTTCCATCTCTTTTCTTCCCAATTTTTAGTTTTCTTTCCCTGCCAAATCATGAGAGTTACTGTTTGCCATTTGCTGTGCTAAGGTTTAGGGACTGTTGTTATTTCTCTCACCCCTGACCCATTATACAGCTGAGGAAATTGGGGTGCAGAGAAGTTAAGGGACTTCATTAAGGTCACATAGCTAGTAAGTGCAACAAGCAGAACTATAGTATTCTAGAAATCATGGTCTTAGCTACAGGCCCACATGCTACCACCACCCTCTCTCATTCCCCTTCCCTTCCTGAATTCACTTTGCTCCTCTAATTTGCTCCTGTTTTCTGTCCATGGCCGCATTACCATTCCTGTATTCACTTTGTGTCACAACCAGTAATTGTGCAGTTTGACGTTTCAAAAAGGTTATTGTACCAAACATTGTGCTAAGCACTTTATATGCATTGTTTTATTTAATTCTTACAACAATCTGGTGAGTTACGTGCTAATATCCTCATCTTACAGATGAGGAAAGAAACATTTGGAGGGGAAATTATTTCCTAGGAAATGCTTAACAGTGTCTTTATAACCTTTGTCTATGTTTAGGTGGGATTAACCATGATATATGTAGACTGATTTTGTATCATAGCTGTAAATTTGTGGGTAATGAGCAATGAATTCAACATGTTTGTGGAAGCAGAGGTCTGTGATGGAAACTATCTGCTTTGTCCATAGTATTTGGGGTGCCAGGAGGACTGAGTGATCAGATTAGTTTAGTTAGTGGTGACTCTGACTTCCACTCAAAGTTAATCACTCCTTATCCTGTACTACTGGCACCTTACATGTACTTCTGTCATTGCATCAGACTTGATTTTTTTTGAGTTGGAGTTTCACTCTTGTTGCCCAGGCTGGAGTGCAATGGTCTATCTCGGCTCACTACAGCCTCTGCCTCCCGGGTTCAAGCGAGTCTCCTGCTTCAGCCTCCTGAGTAGCTGGGATTACAGGTGCCTGCCACCTTGCCTGGCTAATTTTTTGTGTGTGTTTTTAGTAGAGACGGGGTTTTGCCATGTTGGCCAGGCTGGTCTTGAACTCCTGACCTCAGGTGCTCTGCCCACCTCAGCCTCCCAAAGTGCTGGGATTACAGGCATGAGCCACCATGGCCAGCCCAGACTTGATTTCTTTAAGGGCAGGGCCTATTGCTTACTGTTTGCACCCCTAGTGCCTGGCCTAGTGCATGGTATGTAGTAAACACTTGGTAAATGTTGGGTAAACTGAAATGTGGTTTTCTCTTCTAGGAGGGCTTCCTTATGAACTGACAGAAGGGGACATCATCTGTGTGTTCTCACAGTAAGTCCCCGTTCATTTTCTGCCTCCTGAGTCGGCAGAGTACTTTGTTTCTAGAATGCATTTTGTGGCATCACAAAAACCACTTATTTTCACTGTAGGCTGAATGGCATCCCTGCATGGGGAGGGTCGGAGATTCTGCTCTAGTCTAGATCAGTCACAGGACATGGTTCTAGAATGTTCTCCTGTGGAAGATCTAAGAAGTTGGTTAATTTGGGAGGCCGTCTTGGGAATTCAGGTCTATTTCTGTTGTTTTTCACTGAGGCTTGTTCAGCCTGCGCCTAGACTAGAACAGATTGGAACCTTCGGGAAGGTACCATGTTGGTCCGCCTCCTTGGCTCTTGCAAACTAGGGTTAACCCATGGTCACAGGGCCCTTCTGGCCCTAACCTGTGTGGCATCATATGATTGGGGCAAAACACAGAAGAAGTGGGGTAAAAAACAGAAGGTATAGGTTGTAGTTTGCTTTCTTTGTTTCTCGATGAGTGTAAGGTTAGTGAGCAAAGCCAGTCTCTACCTGGAGGCTGAGAATCACAGGCTGATGAGGAACAAGAATGAATAGGAGACCTGTATATTCCTCATTCTGCTGAGCAGTAGCACTTGGTGGGAGAGGGTGTTGGCAGCTCATACTGGTAGTAGCAGCTGGTAGGAGAGTGGCTGGGCAGCTGGCATGCAACCTCAGAGCTAACTAGCACAGTTAGTCCACAGGACCAGAGGACCTTGGCAGCTCACAGGTGCAGAGGAGCACTACGTTTGGGTTTTGTGGGCCTTGGGAACATAGTACAGAGAAGTTGGACAGCACGTATAGGTAGAGGACCATGGCAAAAGGGGCTGGCCAGGCAAACACAGGTAGCATACCCTGGCAGAGGGATTGCCATGGCAGGATGGTAGGGCCATCCATGGACAGAGGGTCCTGGCTGAGTGGTTGGGCCGCTTATGGGGCAGCAAGCCATGGGAAAGGAATTAGGCAATACCTGTGAGAAGAAGGCTGTGATAGAGAACCTGGGCAACCCACATGGTTAGAGGGCCCTGGCAGGGACAAAGATTGCTTCCTCCAACTTCTGGATGTTGGGAAGTTAACAGCAGGTGCAGCCTATAATTTCTACCCCATTTGTGGTACTTCTACCCAATTCAGCATTCCATCTTGGAGCTGTTTAGTTCTACATGCACTGAGTGATGATCAGTTAGCATGTGTGTGTGTTTATTCTAATTCTCTATTCTGGTTATACACATTGCTCTCCATGAAGATCGCCTTTGCCGCTGATAACAGTGCCTTTTGAAAAACTACTTTGTTGGCCGGGCACAGTGGCTCATGGCTGTAATCCCAACACTTTGGGAGGCTGAGGCGGGTGGATCATGAGGTCAGGAGTTTGAGACCAGCATAGCCAACATGGGGAAACCCCGTCTCTACTAAAAATACAAAAATTAGCTGGGCGTGGTGGTGCGCACCTGTAATCCCAGCTACTTGGGAGGCTGTGGCAGAAGAATTGCTTGAATCCAGGAGATGGAGGTTGCAGTGAGCCAAGATTGTGCCACTGCACTCTAGCCTGGGCGACAGAGTAAGACTCCTCCATTTCACAAAAAAAAAAAAAAAAAGAAAAAAGAAAAACGACTTTGTTTGATTTTGAAGGTAATATATAGTCATTATAGAACATTTGGCAAAATAAAAAAGTATAAAGAAGAAAATAGAACATACTCTTAAGGAAAACCCTAATGTTTCGGCATATCTCTTTATCATTTAAAAAAATGTTGGACATAATTTCCAATGGTTTGCTATTATGTGAATTATACTGCAATGTACATTATAGTATATACATTTTTTTATGTATCTCTCATGGTTTCTTTAGTGAAAGAGGAATACGGATCAATATGTTAGCATGTTAAAGATGTTTTATAAACATTGCCAAATTGCTCTCCAAAAGGTTGTATCAATTTCCACAGTCACTAGAATGCCCATTTTTCTGAACCCTGATTAACAATGGCTATTTTAAAAAATATTAGCCAAAGGCCTCTCATTATTACTTTACTTTGCCTTTATTTCATCATCAGTGAGATTGAACATCTGTTTATAGATTAGCAGCCCATTAGTCTTTTTTTTTTTTTTGTAAATTGTCTATTCATATCATTTGCCAACTTTTTTCTACTGGTATTTTCCTGTTTATTTTACATGAGCCCTTCATGTAAGAAGGATATTAACATTTGCTATAGCACTTTGTTGTGTATTGTATTGCAGGTTGAATATCACTTATCCAAAATGCTTGGAGCTGGGCGTGGTGGCTCATGCCTATAATCTTAGCACATTGGGAGGCCAAGGCGGGTAGATTGCCTGAGCTCAGGAGTTCGAGACCAGCCTGGGCCACATGGTGAAACCTTGTCTCTACTAAAATACAAAAAATTAACTAGGTGTGGTGGCGGGCATCCTCGTAATCCCAGTTACTTAGGAGGCTGAGGCAGGAGAATCACTTGAATCGGGAAGGCAGAGGTTGTAGTGAACCGAGATAGCACCACTGCACTCCAGCCTGGGTGACAGAGCAAGACTCTGTCTTCCAATTTCAGAGGTTTTTTTTTTTTTTTTTTTTTTTTTGGAATATTTGCATAAACATAATGAACTATCTTGGGGCTGGGACCCAGATCTAAATATAAAATTCATTTATGTTTCATATACACCTTATGACTACACAGAAACGGTAATTTTATACAATATTTTTAAATAATTTTGTGTATGAAACAAAGTTTGTGTGCATTGAACCATCAGAAAGAAAAGGTGTCATGGAATTTTCCACTTCTGACATCATGTTGGTGCTCAAAATGTTTCAGACTTTGAGGCATTCTGAGTTTTGGATTTTCAGATTAGGGATGCTCAGCCAGTACTATGAGCTTACTTTTTCTTAATTGGATATGTTATCATACTATCATTTTTTTTCTTGATGCTCAAATTTTCCCTATTTGAGGGTCAACATGAGTTCCTTCAAGCCATGCCTATGTATTTTTTTTTAAATTCTTGTTTTGAAATAATTTCAGGCTTGATACAGGAACATTATAAAATGGTATAAAGAATACCTGTATCGCCTTCACCCAGATTCCTCAGCTGTTAGCATTTTAATTTAATTGATTGATTGTTGTGAGACAGGGCCTTGCTCTGTCACCCAGGCTGGAGTGCAGTAGTGACATCATAGCTCACTGTAGCCTTGAGCTCCTGGGCTCAAGCTATCCTCCTGCCATGGCCTCCTACAGTACTGGCATTATGGGCATGAACCACCACACCTGGCCAACATTTACATTTGTTTTGTCATTATTTCTCTTCATGTATACATACTACAATTTTTTTCTGAATCATTTGGGAGTCAGCTGCAGATTTGATGCTTATTCCTAAATTCTTCAATGTGTGTTTCCCCCAAAACGAGGACATTGTCTTGTTTAACCTTAGCACAGTGATCCAGATCAGAAAATCAATACGGATGCAGTATTATTATTTAGTTTGTAAACTTTATTCAGCTTCACTGGTTGTCCTGATAATGTCCATTATAGCAAAAGAAAAAATTGTTTTCTGGTCTTTTATCTGTGATATAAATTATAAACATTTTCTCCCAGTTTATTGTTTTTTGACTTTGCTTATTGGGATTTTTTGCTAAGCAAAATCATTTTATGTATTCATTCATTAATATGTTTAAATTAGCATATGGTAAAATTGACTTTTGAGGGGGGGAGGGTTCACCCCTGTGAGTTTTAATAGATTTATAGATTTGTATAATCACCCCCATAATTAGAATGAAGAACAGTTCCATCATCCTGAAAAACTCTCTCATGCTCTCCCTTTATAGTCTCCCCTTCAGTATTTTATTTTTATGTGGTTAAATTTATCAATCTTTTTTTATTGTTTCTGGATTTTGAGTCATAATTGGAAAGTAATCTCCCCACCCACCCACCTGTGTTCTCTTCTGGTACTTGTATGGTTTCAATTTTTTTTTTTTTTGAGACGGAGTCTGGCTCTGTCACCCAGGTTAGAATGCAATGGCGTGATCTCAGCTCACTGCAACCTCTGCCTCCCAGGTTCAAGCGATTCTCCTGCCTCAGCCTCCCAATTAACTGGAATTACAGGCATGTGCCACCAGGCCCAGCTAATTTTGTATTTTTAGTAGAGGTGGAGTTTCACCATGTTAGTCAGGCTGGTCTCGAATTGCTGACCTCAGTGATCTACCTGCCTCAGCTGCCCAAAGTGCTGGGATTATAGTCGTGAGCCACCATCATGGCCATAGTTTACATTTTATAGATTGAAGTTTCTGATCTGTTTAGAGTTCATTCTGTTGTACAGTGTGAGGTTTAGATCCAGTTTTTTTTTTTTTTTCAAGTGGCTATCTAGTTGTCCTAAGACCGTTTTTTAAAGTCCAGGCTCAAGAGTGGCTATAATCCACACACTTTGGGAGGACTAGGGGGGAGGATCGCTTGAGGCCAGGAGTTCAAGACCAGCCTGAGCAACATAGTGAGACCTAGCTCTACAAAAAAGTTTTTTGAGTCCATATTTTCGCCAGCAAATTGGTATGTCACCCTTATCATATACTATTTGTTTTCATATATTCTTGAGTCTCTTTCTTAGCTTACTATTCTATGGGTCTGTCTATTAATTTGCCAATACCACGCTAGCAATTCATAGAAACTTTTCAGTCTGTCTGATATCTGATAGAGTTACTCCCCCTCATTGTTCTCTTTAAGAATTTTCCCAGCTATTTTTACATGTTCTTTTTTCCATAAGAATTTTAGAATTAACTTATTCAGCTTTCAGGAAAGAAACCAAACTGATATTGTTATTGGAATTACATTAAATTTATATTAACTTGGGGGAAGGTTTTGATACCTTTGTGATAGTGAGTCATCCTGTACAAGAACAAGGGATACCTTTATATTCGTTCAAATCTATGTTTGTGACTTTTGGGAATTTTAAAAAAGTTTTCTTTATATGGACTTTGTACATTTCTTGTTGATAAGTATATTTCTAAGTACTTTGTCTTTTTTTGCTATTATAAATAGGATTTCCCTTTTATAATTTCTTCCGATTATTGTTTTTGTGTAACAGAGTGATTGATTTTTAACTTTATATCTTGTTGCTTTACTGAATTGTTACACTCTGTTTTTAATCATTGTTTAACATTGATTCTCTGGGTTTTCCATGTATACTATCATATGTAATCTATAAAAGGATAGTTTTACTTCCTTTTTTCGTTTCTTATATCTGTTTTACCTAATTGCATTGGCCTATACCTTCAATTTAGTATTAAATAGTTCCTAAACTTAGTTGAATCAGCTCTAGTATTTCTCATTAAGTAGAATGCTAGATTTTGGGCTGAAGTGTATGTATGTGATTATGTAACATACCTGTCAATTCCTGTTTTATTTTTATGACTTTATTTTTAAATTTATAAACCTCTAACTTATCTGG
Source organism: Cacajao melanocephalus (assembly GCA_963573385.1). Classification (NCBI taxonomy): domain Eukaryota; kingdom Metazoa; phylum Chordata; class Mammalia; order Primates; family Pitheciidae; genus Cacajao; species Cacajao melanocephalus. The sequence goes on from CAUYLG010029988.1 coordinate 79,599, forward strand.
AATTTATCTTGTTGTAAGGAGTAAGGTAGTCTTTTTTTCCTAATGTTTTTTCTTTCTTTTTTTTTTTTTTTTTTTGAGATAGGGTCTCGCTCTCTTGCTCAGGTTGCAGTATAGTGGCATGATCCTAGCTCACTGTAGCCTCGAACTCCTGGGCTCAAGCGATTCTCCCCACTCACCCTCCTGAGTAGCTGAGACTACAGGTGAACACTACCATGCCTGGCTAATTAAAA